>JAUZNK010094933.1:0-12255 GCA_035046665.1 Euphysa ruthae
CCACGTGGGCCCATCTGGAAATATTGTCTCGGCAATTTGTTGGTTCCCCACGTTAAATATAACATTCTCTCTCTCTCCGTTTCTAAGATATGGTTAGATGAAGTTTCGTGTGTACTTATAAAGAAAATATGTTCAAAAAAAAAAAGAAGAGATTTTTCAATTCTGTTTTCAGTTTCGAATTTCTGATTAAATTTAATACAATACTAACTAATTTTTTTTATAGTTTTTGAGGGGATTAGCCCCTTAACTTTCAAAAAGGTTAGATATCAACTATTGTTGAAATCATTCAAGAAGAAAAAAATTATTGGATTTCCTATCATACAAAATGCATGAAACAGATCTTTGAAATAAATTTTAAGATGATTGAAATTAAATTCCAATATATCTAAAGATCTAACTTTAAAATCTGCTAACCGTTATCTAAGTTAATATATAACTTTTTTTAGAGAGCGGATATATGTGAAACTTCGTTTCCGTGCAACGAAAATGAAAAATGTGTAGGTGTTTGTGAGACACAAGAATACATATGTAGTAAGTCTTAAGTCTTAACTAAGTTGAATTCCTTGCATACATAACAAATGTATATCTTATGTTAATTTAGCCTTATACCTACAGTTGATATAAATGTTGAAATACAAGATAACAAGAAAGGTGCTTCATACCAGCGCAATTCTTTAAGTAATTTTAAGATTAAAGTTTGATTAGATACTTCGCTATGTAGCTCCATCAACAAATGTTAACAAAATGCATAAACCGTAAACAACAGGTGCAACATACATACTGGAAAATCAATTTACGCGAAATTATACACAGAGCCAACTTAAAAAGAATAGCGCTATTTGTAATTGGTCATTCATTGGCTATAAACAATACACCTTTTCCTTATTTCACAGTTTATTCTGTAAAGTATAAAGGAAATTTCGAGTAAACATTATAAACAAAATTTGTTTTAACGTTTAACAATAGGATGATTAACATTCCATTTCGAACGTTCCAAAACATCTATTGTTTTGATGTTAAGTTTCATGTCTTTAAATAAAAACGAGGGTGTTATAAACAGTAAATTAAATTGAAACTTTGCAGTAAGTTATTAATTTTTAATTAAAATATATTCTTCGTTAAAAAACAGAAACTTTTCATTTCACTATATGTATATGACATATCATGTAATAAAATTTTTTGTAGAACATGTTCTTTCACCATATCTTCGAAAAAGATTAATACTTGTCAAATATGTCAAATATTTTATTACCATTTGGTTGATATAAAGTAGTTATTGGGCTTTTTTCTATGATACAGAAATGGAGTTATGGAAAAATATGGCTAGTCAATCATTATGCAACTTATAGCACTTGAATTTCGGGTTTTATGAAGCAACTTTCAGGACTGGGTCCCCACTTTTGTTGCTTATAAAAAAAGTGTAAAATATTTTAATCTATGTATTTTTCCATAAAACTTGATGTAGTATGTTTATAGTTAATGAACACTTCTTTTCGTATTTATTGATAACATTTGATTATTTTTTACCAAATTATATTCTTATAGTTCCGCTAACCACTACAGCTACATCTACCAAAAAACCAAATTCCTTTATCTACCATTTAGGAATTTGCCTTGCAAACGATTATGAAGTTGTTACTCCATTAGGCAGTAAGTTTAATACATTTTATATTCAATTTAAATTCAATAGAGCTTCTTTAAGCTAAAAACATGTCTTCCTCTTAAAGTATTGGACGAAATTGCAGTACAAATTTATTGATTATTATTCTATATATCTGAGGACAGCTAGTTTAAGATAACAGATAATAGATCGATATTTCAAGAAAAACGATTAAAATCCAAAGATGGAAAGAGGCTCTCAATTTTTAATCGCTGTTAAAGTATCACAATATAGAAACAGCCATAGTATCGCACATAAAAGCAAGGAAATATTTATACGAGGTTTTTCATATTATTCCAGAAATAGCAAATTGGTAAAAAGATAAATTCACTATTTAGTTTCAAATCATATTTTAGTCATTTTTAAACAAATCAGTAGAATTTTTTATGGATAACACCTCAGGAAAACAGGATTAGACTATGAATGAGCTATATAAAGTTTCGAGCCTTTATAGAGAAAAAACAGCAACACAAGCTTTTCGAAAAAATACGGGAAGCAGAGTAATAAAACAAAGGAACTCCTTTTATTTTTCGCCTTCTGCTAAAAAAATCGATCTAAGCATGTTTATTGTTTATGAATAGGAAAGATTCACTTTTAAATTCAACGATATTGAATTCTCTGCGACATCTGAAAGACTGTGTTTTTATATCCAAAATGGCATTTTAGGACCAAATTCCAAACTATGCAGCAATATAAACATATAATATATCCATATAGTAGATGCTACCGAAAACTAAACTATTTTCTATTTTTTGCTATTAATATAAACAAAGTATAAACTAAAAGCATATAAAAGCTATTTGCAAATAAAGAGAACTGCGTTGTATGTTCTAGTTTTTGCTGTTAGGAATTAATATGGATTATTCCTCAGTTTGCAAGAAAAAAAAAAATTGTTTTTTTAAGAAAAAGTCCTCACATAAGCATAAGAAAATCGCATTTATTCTGCGACTCACAGAAAAAGATTTAGTCATGCAACCAGACGCTTTAGCTTTAAAATACAAATGGATTAATCTACGAAATTCCATGTATATCATTCATTTGTTGGAATAAAACTTTTTGCTTAAAAAATTACATATTAAAATTTTCCAAGAATTTAATTTTTTTGTTTTTGCTGATGAAACTTTGTTTTTCCTAGGACAAGAAATCTTCAGTAAAGCTTCAGTTGCTGTTTATCCAGTGTCAAAATATTCCGATCCGAGCAACTGTTACAATAATGATGGATTACTTTGTTCAACAGATAATCAAGTAAATTCATATATATTGTATGATTTTAGTTCTTCTTACTACATTTATTCTAAATATCTACGCAGATTGAACGCCAACAGAAATAAAAACATCGATGTCCAATTTTCAGAATCTGCTAATGGTGCGTTTAAAAGGTTTGCTAAATTGAGCAAATTACATAGCTCAATGATGAAATAATAGTCATGTCCATTATTAATGAGTACGTTATAGCGTTTGAAAAGCATAGGACCAAAAGAAATAAAACTGTAGAGTTAAAGATGTGAAAGCAGTATATAAATTATTAATGTTATTATATATGGACCGATATCGCATTAAATATCAAATATACATTTTGGTTGTCGTTAAACAACTATCATATAAGCAAATAAGCTTAAGATATCATAAAATGAAAATAAATAGAGATATACATGAATTATTTAATAAAATATATGTGTTGACACGTTTAATTTTCAAAACTGTGTATACATTGAAAATCAAAAATTACCTGTGACTGTTATGCGCTAATCGGAGAGGAAACGCAGAAATAAATTCCCGCAAGAATGCTGATTATCTTTTCATAAAACCCTTATTTGAGGTGCTTATTAAAAGTCGCAAAAGCTCTATGAAAATTACCGTTTGTCAGAGCTACGTGTTACTGCGGTCAGTAATGATAAAATGCGTAAATTTTAAAAATAGAAATAAATACGCACGAAGAAAGAAAGAAAAAAAAATACTGTTTGATCAGTCCAAATATAATTTATCGTAAATAACTAAATTTTTAACATTCTTTACAAATATTAAAACTTTTGATCCGTTTTACCTCACAACTTAGAGAATCGCATAGTTTAGGACCTCTATAGGAAAGAGAATGCTCTATATATTTACAAGAGCTTTTTTGTTAAGTTTTTTCTATGGCTGGACAAATTATGCTTAATGTAGGAAATTAATCAGATATATCAGTGTGCACGAGGCTTGGGTACATAAAAAAGCTCCAGAAACTTATACAGCTTACATAGTTCTTTTAAAAATCGAATGTTCAATGATGAAATAATAGTCATGTCCATTATTAATAAGTACGTTATAGCGTTTGAAAAGCATAGGACCAAAAGTCCCGCGGAGCACTTTTCATAAAAGTTAATGAATGGGAGCCGACTAGCGCACAAAGGGTTAAAACGTCTTTAAATAAAAATTATCGAGTGCTTGGATAACGATAAAGTTGCAAGCTTCTTGCATTTATGTGCTTTATTTAAATTGTTTCTATATTTTGGTAATTTAATACTGTTTACAATTAGAGCGCCCATTTCAATCATTGTAATTTAGTCTTTTTTCTTGAAAATTCGATCAAATATTTTTTGGTTTAGACTAGAATTCCTCAGATATACAGAGTAATAATCAATAAATTTGTACTGTCATTTGGCACCATCCTGGACCAGGACGACATCTCTTTAACTTGAACAAGCTCACAAATATAAAATTTTAAAAACATCATATCTATGTAAAAAAGATTTTCAGTTGTTAAAACGGAATTTGATTAAGAATAACTTACTGCCTGATGGAGCAGAAAATATATAATTGTCAGCAAGGCAATTTGGTACTTGGTAGGGGGGATTTCTCGGTTTATTGGTAGATGTAGTTGTCACGGTAGATGATGTTGTGGTTGGCGAAACTATATGAAAATATAATGATAACGAAGTAACTATTTTTTAAATTTCTTAACTATTTCGGAATTTTAAGGCATTGATATCCCGAAAAAAAAGTGTTCCAAGAATAATAAAATAATCAAGCCATACAGAAGTAACATCAATAAATATTTCACCAAATATTCAATAACTATAAATATACCACATCGTGTTTGATTGAAAGATACATAAAGAAGAACTTGTTAAATCACTAATGACATGGAGAATTGGGCTTATGTGAAACATTTTTCTTGCTATCTTGTATTTCAACTTACATACCAATTGTATATATAAAGTCAAATTAACATAAGATAAACATCGATTATGGATGCAAGTAATTTAACTCAGTTAAGACTTACTACATATATATCCTGGTGTCTCACAAACAGCTGTACATTTATCATTTTTGTTGCACGGAAACGAAGTTTCACATATGTCCGCTCTCTTAAAACAAAATTACAAAAATTTAGATATCTTATTTAAAATTTATTTTGAAATCTAATTTCAACGATTCTTTTTATGCTGTCTGTAAAACGGAAAATCGAAAAAATTTCTTTCTTGAAAGATTTAAAAAAATTTTGATCACTAAGTCTATTGAAACATAAGGAACCCCTCAAAAATTATAAGCATAAACAAAAAATATTTTGACTGATTTTTATTTCACTTTTGAAAAATGTGTTATAACTATAAAACAATGAAAGTTGAAAAAGTAGTTCAGGAAACTAGGTCAG
This sequence comes from Euphysa ruthae, assembly GCA_035046665.1. NCBI lineage: Eukaryota > Metazoa > Cnidaria > Hydrozoa > Anthoathecata > Corymorphidae > Euphysa > Euphysa ruthae. Next base: position 5,295 of record JAUZNK010094933.1, read on the forward strand.
ATACTGCCGCAAGGTCACTTAGAAATGACAATTAAACAGTTGTTGCCAGTATTTCATGCCATGGAACATGGCAAATTCGAGGTTGTGCTTATAATATTGTTGCTGCTATGGTTAGGTTTTTCGATAATAGCAAAGTTCTCGATGTGGAACTGATGAGTCGTATTTACAAAGGCTGTAACAACAAGAAAAAAATGAGTAAAATAATTCTGAAGGCTATGCAGTTTGGAAAAACATCCACATCTGCAAATATCACTACATATGATCTTCCGGTGGAATAGAAAGTGTTGGTTCAGCTTGAATGCTTCAGACATTACCAAAATCGTGTCAGAACCCCACACAGAAAAACGACAAAGTTAGTGAAAAACAAATGAAGTTTTTTGAAGATGGTGGATTCGAGCGACTGAAGTCATGAGGATCTACTTAATAAGTGCTTACATGATCGGACAAAAGATCAAAAATTAATGTTTTATTGCGACAATATGAGATTGCATACCGAAATCGCAATAGCCAGTTTTAACATCAGTCGAAAGCCAGTGTATTTGTATTTCAGGGACTCAACATGATCTAAGGAAAGTATTCACTAAAAGTTTGTCAGACAATCAACCGGTGACGATCAGTTAGTCCGACATATAAAAACATTGTTAGAACGAAAAAGTATAGAAAAATCAGACTACGGAAAATGAAGAGCAAAGAAAATAAAAATGAAGGAGCGGATGGTAAACTATATGGGTCTAGAGCATTTTTAGAAAGTTGCACGCATATTTTATGTCAATTATAGAATAAAACTCGATTTTACGCTTTTAATTTAATTACATTTTTAAAACAATTTTTTATTACGAGTTTTAACACGATTTTCTCAAGTAGTTTTTTGGAGCATGCTAGCCGAAAAATTTCAGAAATGGTTGGTAAAATATTTTGAAACTCTTAGAAGTTGTTTATATTGCTAAGAGCTGTGTTTTAAATAGAATGGATTCTGTGTAAATAATTTTAAATTTGAGTATTGAAAGAGCGAAAACCATTAAAATGAATTTTTAAGATAGGTTGAATTGCATAATAATAGCATTTTTTTTTTTTTTTTTTTGATTTAATCAATTTTTCGTACTTTCCTATTACGTAAATTGTGACTTTTCTATCTTGACATAAATATCGTAATTTTAATTGCCCATTTCAAAAATCTTCTGTGGATAAAATCCTAAAGATTTTGTAATATATCTTCTATGGTAAGTTCAGTCAGGTGTGTGATGATCACCTTTAATGGCGATTTTTTTTTTTTTTTTGACATGTTTGTAAAATTGAATCGCTGGCGGAATTTTACACCTACGAAATTTTCAAACATGAGAAAAGGAATATGGGCGCTTTAGGGAAAGAATTCATCACCCTTCGCGAAAAAAATAATATTCTTTTAATCAATTATAATGGATCGAATCCCACTTTCTGTTCTATTAATGTTATTGCAAATCACATATTTAAATTACGTTGTATTAAGATTTATTTACCTTGATTTCAATAGATGTGAATTTTTTGCTTGATACTTTGTTGTCATGGACTGATTCCGACTGGATTAATTCGCAAGAGAGGTTTCAGCTCTATAATTAATCACCGTGCACAATGAATTACGTTTACACAGATGAACGCATTGATGTAATGACTTGCTTGTGTGTGACATCAAAATCATTCCGATAAAATATGAATCTGTTAGTGTGACGTACATGTTATTTGGCAAACCACAATTCAGCAATGCATATTCAGTTTTTATCCACGTTAACAAAATAAACCTAAATAAAATCATAGGTGAAATTTATCAATTATTTGGTGTGAAAGATACCTTCGTAGATTATCGGAGTGTTACTTAAGCAAATGTGTCCTCAAGGTACGTATTTTTTGAGGTCTTTGGAATCAGTGTCATAAGTATTATCTTTAAACTAACAAGAAATAAAGTAAAAAAAAAAAAAATAAAAATTTATAGTAAAACTTTCAAAATTTATTTATAATAAATAAATAGGCACCTACCTCACATAACTTTATGTTTTTATTATTTTTTTTTTTTTACCATATATAATTTCAAATATATTTCATCTCTCTTTCTTACTATAGTTTCGTTACCAACGTAAAGTCAGCCTTCGAAGGCTGCCTTCAAAGCCTAGTATAACAGAAGGCTGCCTTTCAAAGTATAATCTAACAATATAAAATTTTTTTTGAGCCTATAGAGATTACCGTTTGTTAATGTATATGTCGACCGATGATGCTAGTATAAACTTAAATAAACAGTAATCACACTAACTGCACAACTCAAGCGTATGGAACGCCGAATGGATATTAATTAAATAAACCTAGTTTATCTCAGAAATACCGACATTTTCCGCTGATTAACTTAATTCATAAATTACCTTCACAAATATAAACCCAATGTAAACCAAAGAAGAACTTTTTAATTTAATACAACAAGTAATGAATGAGAACAGATAAACTTGGCTTATCTTATCGACATTTAGATAAGCTAGGATTATCAGCGGAAAAAGCCGGTATTTCTGAGATAAACTAGGTTTACCTAATTAATATCCATTCGGCGTTCCATACAAGCGACGTTTTCTTATGTAAACTGAACAGATGAGTTCTCAACCACAAATAATAACATTTTTCTTATTGCAACAACCATTAAAAATAATATTTTGCTCACTACGATGAAGTAAACAATTTTTGATTCTGACTATGGAACTCACTACGATGAAGTAAACAACTTTTGATTCTGACAACAAAAAGATATAAAAAAGTTTAGAACATCGTCCAGGAAATATTGGAGCTAGGTACCACTTTTCGCCACTTTCCGACTTTTGTGACTATACATTTTTGGAATCCTCAAGACAACTGGTTCATGGAATGGAAAGTTCTTTAGGCTCTAGTGGTGATGATAATTCTCCAACAACTTTTGTTTTATAAAAACCCTAAATCTTTAAAACATGGATTTAAACCTGAATGCAATACTTATGAATTTATTTTCAGTTGCATATGTGGTATTTGTGTAATTTACAGACCAGATATTGGCATTTTAAAGTCCAGAATCGGAAACAAGTTCTAAAAATTTATCCTTCTATATATAAAAACTATATAATTTTTTTTCAGCAATAAAATTACGTAAAAAACAAACAGTCCTGAACATATTTTTATATAATATTATTTATGCCATGACTAAAAAGCAATATGACAGATTGAAACGTTGGTTACATTAAGCGAAATTATAGACAATTGCCACATTTCTTTAAATTTTTGTGGAATGAAAACTCTCAGAGATTGGCTACAGTAACAAAGAAAATTGGATAATTTTTATTTGAGTCTTGCTATCTGGTTGTGTATAATTTACAGACCAGATATTGATGGTAATGACTTTCAGGATACATTTTATGAATTGGATTAATCACATCTTTACTTTCAATTAAACCAATGTCATTTTTAAATTGATTTGATAATTAAATTTTTTATCAATCCATTATTACAGTAATTATTGAAACCATTACAATGCAGTTGTAATGATAACAGTATTTCGAAATGGCATCAAATATAGCTTATACAATAGAGAAAAATGAAAGTTTTTGCTTTGTCTTGAAGCTGATCTTATAATTAGGTTGAAATTGGTAATCTAAAAATTCTTACCATGCATTGGGCACATTATCAAAAGCTAAGATTTCTTAGGTTATTGCTAGTCTATTGTCATTCTGATTGAAATATAATTTTAAAGTATATAAAAAAGTGTTTTCAATTGGTCTCAACCATTTTTTCACAGATTTTGCCCATAATTATATTATAGACCTAATCTTTGGGTCCAGTGAAGTATATAGAAAAAACTTCTCCCAGGATCCTTAGGATGAATCAGATTTTTTTGCCTGCTGCATCATCGTCAGCTTCTCGAAATCTTGAAATAATGACAACAGTAGTGCATACTAAAAGGGAAACTTTGAAAACGTTTGAGATCATGTTAAAAGTGGTGAAGTTGCTTCAATAAAAACATCACACCAAACTTACAATTTAGGTGTTGGTGATACTAGGTACTAGTACTAGTGATGAAATAATAAAACTAATGGCTTTAATGCTAACAGAAGATGTAAATTGAAAAATTTGGAGACGTGAATTTAACAAACGGGCCTCCATCTACAAACGAATTAAAAAACTCAAAGTTTCAAACTCCTCATTCTCTGTCTTTATTTGAAGTGCGAAGACAATGGGTATAGTTAATTCAATTGTTGAATATATTGTACGCTCTCTTACTAAAAAGAAGTAATTTCCAACTTAAATATGTGCTTCTGGCATTAGGATTCAACACCTTAACAGTATCATGAAAGGTTGTTTAATTAGTACAAAAGTTTCGAACTTTGTACTAATTAAATTGAGTTGCAATTCAAACCGTGAAATGGATACTGCACAAGCAGAAATCAAATTTGAATTACCTAACAAGGGAGTTATGTTACCTTTACAACCCAAAAAATTAAATAATAACACATTCTTTTCTTCACTTTTGGGTAGAAAAGTTTGATGTGTTAGTTGACAAACAAGAAGGTGGTGGTGCCATAAACACAACACACACATAGTTGCTTTCCAAGAAAGGTCAGATAATTAAAACACTGCCAATGCTGCAATAACAGCTGTCGTGCATAGAACAACTCCAAGTTTGTTTATGAGGATATAAGAATCAGCCTGAAGTTTATCGTAATGTCAATATACACCTTGGGTATTTCCACTACATTAAAGAAATCATACAGGAAGGTGTGTTAACGTTAGCAATACAGTATATGATTGGGAAAACAACTTTTGAGTTATCGATCCAAGGGCAAGAAAATTTTTTTGTAAAAACATCTTCGGTTCAGAAAGGTGAACAGGCAATTAACAAGGATGCAAAAACAGCTGGTAAATTAAGAACCTTTAAAAACATAAATTATGTATGTATTACATAACAGAGGTTAGATGTAACAATTAGACTTATGTTGGTTTAAGGTCATTGGACGGATCACCCAGAAAACATCTTGAACAAAAACCAACCAAAAACCAAATCAACTGAAAATAAATTCACATTTATCATATACAGAGATATAAATTCATTCTCTAAAATTTTGGGTTATTATGGCCTGATTCAAAAGTTTTAATTTTCTACTTTTGGATACTGATTTTTACTCATTTTTACTATATGGAGCAAAAAATATGCTCCAAACAAACATTTCTGGAAATTTTTTTTCACCACTAGTGCCTGAAAACCTTTCCGTTACATGAACTAGATTTCTTGTGGATTCCAAAAATGTAGAGTCACAAAAGTCAAGCGCAAAGTGGTACCTAACTCCAAGATTGCCTGGGCTAACAACAGAATTACTAAATATACAAATCAATAAAATGAAAAATAAATATCTGGTTATAACTTGATGGCTTGAAAAATCGAATTTAGATCAACATATAAAATGAACTCAGTGTGGGTGAAAAAGAGAAAAAAATTTTAAGTCTTTTATTATGTCATATGTACCTTTGCTACACATTTGTTAAGGAGCATCATCGTGGGGTCATAGAAAAGCAATTTTTTCCACAATTTTTTGAAAGTACAGACACCTTTTTTAAACATGTTTCTTTGATTCTAGAAATATAGAATTTCGCCTTATATCTTAGCAGAATATTCTTTTACTGTAGTATAGAATTAATCTTTGTTATCTTGTGCCGTTTTTATGGTGGTTGTTTTTTTTTTAATGCAAAACTGTTTAAATAATTTAAGTGATCTGAAAATTAATTGAGAGGGGACATTATCATATACATATTAAAAGCTGATAAACTGCAGCTGCCAAATAACATGTCCATATTTAGTTTTATAAACTAAACAGCCTAAAGACTTTAAATGTAGAAAAATTCTGTTGGAAAATATAAATGAAAATAACGGATGAAACCAGCCGACAGACCGTAGACCGCGCATTAATACAAAGAAAGTTTAGTCTAATTGGAGCAATGTATCTAGTTGCGTGCCATAAAATCTGTTTTAGGCTCTATAGTTTTTTGGTTTACGCCAATGATCTTCTTGAATTAGTTGTTGTTATCGTTTTACTAATTTTTGATGATACAAAACTATACAAATTAATATAGATAATTTATCTCGTCTATAAATTCAAAGTTGACTTTTAGGTTAATTAGGGTAACCAAGTAGCAATAGAAATAAAAAATAAATCAGAACCAAGAGTATTCTATGCTTGAATAATCATTGTCACGTCATATCCACTACATGTGCAGTGTGTCAAAAAGATCTCTGCTTAAATGGAAACAATAGGTTGTTATTTTCAACTCAATATTTTCACGCAAGATATATAACGAATTGAATAGTTTAGTTGATTCGCCAGTCATTCATTTTTATGAGTAAGTCATCTTCACGATTCTTAGTTTTATTATGAGTACAAAGGAATTATACTGTATTTTTAGATGTCTGTTAGCAAATTACGCAGGCGGTCATTGATTCAAAATTAATAAATATCGTCTTGAATCGCGTCTTTGTCGTCTCGAATTGTCGGAGCATTTTTGCAGTTTACAAAGTGTAAATAGTTGAAACAATCACTTAGCCATTTTGTTACATATGTGATTTGAGTGGCTACTTTGGGTTAACAACATATCATATTGGTTAGTTCTATTATCTAATTTTTTATATAAAAATTAGATAATAGATTTTTTCCTAATTTTTATTGACATTTTTATTTGATTGATAATGGAAAATGTAAAGAACAATGTAAAAAAAAAAATCCTTCATATTACCATTTACAATGGCAAACAAAGCACATATTTAATAGCGTCAGGCTTGATCATTAAGTAAGTAAGTAAGTATTTATTCACTATCAATAAAAATTTTACAAAAAAAATGTTAAAAACTTAGTTTAAAAAAAAAAAAGAAAATTTTACTGCATACCACAATATTTTAAAAAACAGGTATTGATAGCAGGGATAAGCACAAGAA
>JAUZNK010094955.1:0-12251 GCA_035046665.1 Euphysa ruthae
CTTTTGTCATCCATGGTGACATTAAGTCCTTATTTTTAACAATAACTTTTTTTTTTGGAAAATGTAAATCATATAGGCTAGAAAGTTTATCTGAAAAATTGTTAAACGTATTGTTGGTAATTGCCCGGCAGTCAAGAAGACCCCAGTCTACCTTTTTGAGATCAGTTTTGGATATAAGCGTTATTAAAATTTCTTTGGAAAAATTTTTTTAATTTTTAATATATTAGTATGGATGATTTCTGGTGTTTTATAAGAGAAACCAAATGTATTTCCATTGCTCTTTTTTAGCTTTTATGCTAGGGTGAGTTTTATATGTATGAACTTCACACAGAACAGGGTCATTAATATACAGACAAGGACCTTTCCAGAATGAGATATCCAGAGACTTAGCTACATACATAAAGTAAATAATAAAGGTTTACACTAGACTTGAATCATCAGAAATGACAGATCCATTTTCAAGCAACGTTATTTGTTCCTTGTTGTTTATATGTTTGCTTGAAAGGAGCGGTTTACTTGCTTTACAAAATTTTTTTTTTTCGTAGAGATTTCTATATTAACAAAGTAATGATTTTCTTTCACTTTTTTTTAGGTAAACATAGTTACTTTGCTTTTTGTAGTTTTTAAAATCGTTAATTAAATGTCTTTTATTTAAAATGATTTTTAAGCAAGCCCTTTTCATAATTTCTTTTCGAAGATTTTTAGAGACAACAGGTTTGTGGTTTCCTCGAATCATTTTCTCCTTAAATGGGGCATGAAGGTTTAATGTTGAAGAGAAGATACAATTAAATGTAGAAAAACAAGAATATTTTTCGATTTATCTATGTGACATGGTTTTTTAAACCCTATAAGAACAAATTGAGAAACTGGGAATGATTCATCCAGTTTAGTCTCCACTATTGCTAGTAAGTCAACCTGATTAATAAGAAGAATAGAAAGGAATGTCAAATGTCTATATACGAGATAACAGGGTTGTTTGATTTATTTGATTTAAGATTTGGTAGTGATTTTAAACCTGAGATTGTATGTTCATTCTCTGCATGGTCAAGAATACGTTCATGTTTAATTTTGAAGGTGTTATTTTTAACACCATTAGTATGAATATCAAAATTTTTGACATTATGGATATGAATTTTAAAATGTGGTAAATTCTTATCAGATTGTTTGCAAAAATCTTAATGGCATTGTTACTAAGATGTATACATCTTTCCAAAGATGTGAATTATGTATATTTTCATTAGCCTGGATGTAGGGAGAGATCATTTGTGCCGGCAAATATTTTTATAAATATATTTTTATTGAAAATTTTTCTAAAAAACAAGAAATAAGTAGAAAGTTCAAAACAATGTCAACAAAAGTTTCATTTAAAAAACAATTATTTCCCTGTTTCTTTCACTCCCTATACATTTGCTTAGGTACAGCTATAGCATAGTTTTGTAGTCCACATTTTGGTTTTGCATCAAAATTATCAGTGTGTGTTCCTCTCTGTGGTTAACCATTAATTACAGCATAACCTTACCATGGACCATATATCTATAATGCCAGGGTAGTTTTTGATAATAATAAGGTAAAAGTGCTTATATGCTGTCCAACATACATGACACATTCACTTGTATCGAAAAGCTGATGAGAAAATATCTATATTTTGACTGGTAAACAAGCTCCCATAAAGATTGAGTTTGTAGCAGATCGAAAACAAATACTTCTTGTAAAAAGTTTATAGGTGTTTCACTTTCACAAAAATTTACACTGTTTACTTGTCTTGTATGCCTGGCAATATACTAACAAGATTTAATCTTAATAGTCCTCCAGTCATCTATTGATTTGAAAACCTATTTCTATTCCGCCCCTCTTGAGTGCCATCTTTTCTAATCCCTATAATCTGTCATTTTTCAACCATAGAGTCATTTAGTGACCATTTGCTTGAATTCTGCAATTTTCAGATTTTTGCAAAAAAAAAAAAAATAATAATATTTTGTTCGTAAATTTAAAAAATAATTTCTTGAATAAAAATTTTCTGTCTATTAAAAAAGTTTTTAGTAAATATATTAGCTGAAGGTTAACAGGAAAGTTTTCTCTTAAATATGAGTATGAAATCTAAAGTTTTTTCAAAAGTTGATAGCTATTATATTTCTGGCTGGCATACTCCTATATTTTCCTTATGAGATAACCTTTTAGTATATCTGAGGGAGTTTTGGAATTTTTATTGAAAATAACCAACTCATTCAGGTTCACAAAAATTAGGATTTTAAATAGAATTAGAACACTAAATTCATATGAAAGATTTTACGATTCTCATCAAGAAAATTTGTTTGGGTGTTTTTGTAACAATGTTCATAAAAATAATTGATTACTTGTAACATATACAAGGAAAATGGTAAAAAAAAATGAAATTTGATGATTATTGTCATTCATTCAAAAATTAGGTTTAAAATAAATTTATTCTCAACTATTAACTTTAATTTTTTTAATGTTTCTTCTTTCTAATGGTGAAATAATTGAATTGATAAATAATATTACCATTATAATATCATAATTGTAATTTTTTTTTTGCGGGGATGGAATGGGGAGTTCTATACTCAGATATGGATGGAGCATAGCTGCCCATGACGCCTCCCAGGGACTAGTGTGGCTCTACCCCGAAGTTGAAGACCTTATGGACCTCATGGCACCTTTCTCACGTAGATATATAGTTGGTAATTGTAAGTATACCTAAGGATAGTTTCGTGAAGATATATAATTAGCAAATACTAATGTAGGCATGGACAGTTTCTTGTACATATATAGTTGGTAATTGTAAATCTGCCTAAGGACAGTTTCGCGTACATATATAATTGGTAATTGTAAATTTACACCCCACACTGTCCGCAGCTCCGAGAGCCTAGTTGTTTTTCATTTAAAATTAAGTTTTGAATGTTAATATATGCTTATATGTGGATGTTTATGAATAGTAACTATAATATGTGGCGCAGTGCACTAGCGCATTGGTTTTTGACACGAGTCACTTCGGTGCTATGAAAACTATCAAAACTTTCTTTTTATTTCAAATTATAGCTAAAAATTTAAAAAACTTGATGCACCAAAAAGGTTAAAAAAAATCGAATCAAACTCAATAAATTTTGTGTGCTGTAATAATTCATCTGTTAATTATAGTTATAAATATGAATTTGATAACAATGATATATCCCTGCTTGCTGGCTGTATACTCTCCCCACTATTAAAATTGTTCAGATTACAACTAAAAATTTGAAAAAACTTGACGCATCATAAAAAAATGTCCTTAATTGATAATTGAAAATCGAACTCAATCAATTTTGTGTGCCACAAGTATTCAACACAGCTGATGGTGTGGGATATGAATAAGATGTCAATTACATGATAGATCGTGTTGCACTCGAAGGTGACCAGTCTATGTGGGCAAGCATAGACTGGAATGTGGAAGGAGTTGTCTCACTCCGACTTGCATCAAATGACATGCCTGTTAACCAGTTAATGATTGGCTAATGGGGATGTGAAGCAATAATAAAATATCATGTGCCTATTAACTGGTTAATGATTGACTGATGGGAATGTTTTTTTGCGCCCTCTCTCAACAAATTCCTTTTTTGTGGCCTCGTCGAGCTCTATAGCTTTTTTTCTGCACCCTCGCCCATACTTCGTATGGTATTTCCACACTTATTTTAAAACCGAATGAAACTCTTCTTGACTTATGACGCCATCTTTAAGTGCCTTGCTGATTAGGTCTGCAATAGAATTCAACTTGCTTTCAGCGAGAATGCGGATCTGGTAATTTTTTTTGAGCTTTCAATCTTAGACGACTAGTGGCAAGCTTTTTGCCAACACTCATGAGACCGCACTACCATGTCCTGTATATCCCCACAACATATGATAATTGAAATAGGTTTGTTATGTTCGTCCCTGCAACACTTCCAAAGGAAGGTCACTGGGGGGGGGGGGGGGGTAAAAATCGAGGACAAGATGGCTATGAGTTTTGAGACAGTTTCTGCCGGGTTCTCCGAAGATTCCTTCAATATTACCCTGTCGTAGCTACTAGTTGAACCGTCCAATAGAAGCGTCATTGGAGAGAGCAATTTTTTTTCTCCAGATCCTTTCTCTCTGGGTTCTCCTTTAAAACCAGAAGCACTGGAAGATCCACACTCCCCTGGGTCACATTTTGGACCAGAAGCACCTGAAGATCGATTGTCTTTTTCAGAATAGCAGTATAAGTTGTAACCGGCAGACCTCAGGCTTTAAAGGAGTTATGGTTTTGCATACGCTGGTTGGTCTGGCCGGTAAGCACAAAGGTAGAGTGCTTCATATTTTGACTGTGGGTTGAGCAGGAGGTCCTGGATGAACGTTGTTTTATCTCACACTGTCGTTCAACATTTGAGAATCCTGAATGCATTGGCAGACAAGTATCTAATACCTGGAACTTCATTCGACCGCTATTTTATGTGGAATTACATATACGTTAACATAGTACCGATACATTGAAAAGGTCGCATTCTCATGGCAGATGATTTCGCAGTTTTGTTGGAACCAGCGGTGAAAAAGATTGCCAAACCACATACGCAAGCGCATCCAGCTCGACCAAATATAAACGATCTCAAGAAAAAGCACGAAAGAGAAATATATCGCCATGAGCTTTTCCAGAAGAAACGAGAAAAGGTGAAAAATGTGATTTAGTGTCACCCTTAGAAGAGCAATTGGCTGAACTTGGTGGGGACGATTCTATTAGTTCACTTCATATGCTCAAACTTGAAAGCAAGATTCCGACAATGCAGGAAGAACAAGCATTAAGTAATAGATGTGAAGGTTACAATATAGCACAGCAAATGTTAGGTCCATCAACTTCCACATGTGAAATAGAGAGGCTCGCCGATATACTTCTTAACTTACAAGATAGTGATGTTAGGTCTAATGAGCACAGTGAATTTGCAATTGATGGTAACCCAATTCAAGATAACAACCTCGTGACAGCTCTCCGCTATCTCGTTAAGGGTTCAAAGAACAGTTTCCACCTGGCACTGTAGAGCTCGGTAAAATGCTTCATCAGCAAGGGTAGCCTTTTTGAAGTTTCTCAAGAGCATTCGACCATTGTTAGGGGGTCAAACGGGTAAATCTAAATGATCAATACTATAAAGTCCTAGAATGCTACCTACTCCACCAATAAAAAGTCAATCAAGTTTTGAACTGCTATCATCAGATGAAAAACCCTCAGTTGATGGGCGGGCTCAAAATTCCGTTGAGCGCCTGACAATGAGAGATAGTGATGACGAAACACAGCTGGAACCATGCTGAGAAAGGAGGTCAGGACAAAGCATAGGTAGTTTTAAACCAAGCAAGGAAATTTAGAACCCCACACAAGAAGTTGAAAAAAGCAGAGAAATATATCATCTCTCTTAGAGCCTAGACCGTACTAAGATACCTAATAATGACACTCTCAGTGCTTTCCTTAATAAAGATCACTCTGCTTTACCAGTACAACACGGCACAGGAAATTACTCAGCTAAGCTGGTTGAGACCCTCTTGTTTCCGGAAGATTGGTAGGTGTTTTTAATCAGCACTACTATACAATACACCTGGTATAATGTTCCAGAGATGAAAAACCTACTGGTTGATCCTTACTTGTGCTTCTGGGATCGGCATTCGCAAAACGAAATGAGAGTCCCTGTAAAGCTTACTACTGATACAACAAGCCATCGCTCTCTTCATCGCTATTACCAAGCAGATGGAGCATTGCCTCATTACGGCAAGAAGGCACAGGCTTCGTTGGAAATCTTTGGTCTGGAATAAATCTCATAGCAGTCCCTGTAATGAAGAGCATTGCCAAAGCTTCTCTGCCAATGGCTCAACAAGCCATCTCATGTCAAGGTCAATTTTCAGTCTTTTGTACTGCAAGAAGTATCATAGCTGGTGATAAATTAGTGCTGACCAATCTGTTTATGCACTATGTGTTTAGGAAAGTTACTCAAATCGATAGATCTGGGCGAGCCATGTCCAACCTCGATGAGCAGCATTACCCCAACATACCATGTTACTCGCACTATTGTCAAAAAACAAGAACTGGGGTGACAGTGTTTCAGGTCAGCTCAAAGTTGGTACTCAGACACCCCAACACTTTTTGAGACTAAAGTTGAAGGCAATGTAGGCAAACTAAACTGACCATGGCTCTCTGCACACTTCACAGATACATCATTAGTGAGTGGCGAATTGGCGGATATTTGACCCGGCCCACCCCTCGAGCTGTGGGCCTCTCTTCTCATGCCATGGGGGATTCTGCCTAAGGTCCCCACAACATATTACTACAGGTAGTCGAGTATGATCTTCAATCTTAGTTGGGACCTTACAGCATTTGTCAAACACTATAACCTCAGCAAGATTGTCGAGTCGATGACTTAGGGAAATAGGGTCCCATTTATCCATCGGATTTGTAGGGTTGATGCAGAAGTAACAATGGATGGTCTGAACTTGGTGGAATTCCAAGCTAAGACCGGAGTTATCTCGGTGTGACCCAGCCAGGTTGTTTCATGGTTTTATGGAGTGAGCACAAAAAGTTTACGCCCAGTAAAGTTTTTCATGACCCACTCCGTCTTACTGCTTCCACCCTGACCAGTTAAATACATACATGACACAGTAGCCACAATGAGATCAGAGGAAAGCAGGACGGTCTAGCTTACTTGCAATTAAAGTTGCCCAGCAGGTTTGATTGTCCAAGCTACTGCCTCAAGACACCACTCGTATCCGGGTTGCTTGTTCTACCATTGTCCATACCATATCTGCTAGTCCTCAACAAGTAGGTTTTTGACCTCGATAGGAATGGACTTGGTGTAAATGGCATCTGTGCAAACCCGTAGGACCTCTTTTTGGGCAAAACATCGTAGCATCCTTCGGAGCCCAACATTGGTGTTTACGAGGACAAATGCCTGTATATGAAACCACTGCGTCCTTGTATTGCCGTCCTTATACTTGATTATTGGATGACCTGGGCTTTCTCAAAGTTCAATATTTCCTCTTTGAATACTTCGTCAATTGTTCTGGATACAGATAGTTATCTCCATAGCAAACAATCTCTCACCACAAGAGCCTGACCATACAGCTAGAGTTTTGTGGTCGAGGGAATGATCCCTAGCTAGCTGCGAATGTGATCATTATCTCCCTCATGTTCTGTTTAATTGGTATTTTACGCTGCAATAGTTCTTAGTTAATTGTCGATCGGGATGTCTTCCCAGGAATGGTTATTATGACAAGGCTCAACAACCTTTTTGCTAGGTCTTCTATTTTCCGCTATCCCTAGAGTGTTACCCAGACATTGACAGCAATGAACTTAACCTTGATAGCAGTCTCATGGGTAATCATGTCCTCACATGAGCAACCTGTATTTACAAGCTTCTTGTCGAAGCCTTCTAGTATCCACCAGCGCTTGGGTGTCAACCCACCACCTGCTCGGGTCAATATTGTCCTCAATTCGCGCATCACACAGGTAAAATCTCTATGCGCACACTTCTCCTTATCTATCAACTTTTGAGCAACGCGATGAGAACCGCATGGCTTATAAAGCAGAGTCACGGACTTAGGCCCTAAACCACATAACCTACATGGAACTGGTGGCATTCTAAAAGACCTAGCTGCTGGCTATGTGTGCCCCCATATATGTTGACACATATTTTGTGACTTAGTTGGAAGGTTTTCACTTTCAACCATAGACATCTATTATCTGCCTTCATTGTTTGGTATAACCTGGCCTGACACGCCTCTAAATGAAAACAACCAAGGTCTTGGAGTTGCGTACAATGGGGATGTAAATTTTCAATTACCAATTATTTATCTGTGCAAAACTGCCCTTAGGTAGATTTAAAATTACCGATTATATATGTACGCGAAACTGTCCATGCCTACATTAGTATTTGCTGATTATATAACTACTTAAGGTAGATTTACAATTACTAATTATATATCTGCTTGAAGAAAGCGCCACATGGTCTGTAAGGTCTCCCACTTTGGGTTAAAGCCACACTAGTCCCTGGGACGGGCCACAGGTAACCAGGCTCATTCCATATCCAATTATAACCCCCCCCCTCCATTCTCCCAATTTTTATTATATAAGGCTCCCTGATATGATATTAAATTTTGTGAAAAAATAATTTTCAAAAATTTTTGTGAAAATAATTATTTATTGAATTTTTTAGTTATTCAAAAAAAATTCAAAATTCTATGCTAACTTAATTTTAAATTTTGATAAAATTTGTTGAAACACTTTTGATGATATAAGATACGGTAGTGTAACAAATGATTTATGAGTATTAAAAGAATGAAGACTTATTTCCTATAGGTGTGTGTCCAGACATCGTAACAATTGGAAAACCTTTTGGAAATGGACACCCGGTTTCCTGTTTGGTGACAACGGAGGAGATTGCTGAAGCTTTTGAGGGAACAAAAGTTGCTTATTTCAACACTGTATGCAATTTTATTTAATTAAAATTTTTTATTTAATGAATAAAGTAATAAATTTGTACAAGTCCATTTTATTACCTATAAAAAGTTGGCGGGTACTCCAAAGCCATCTTATAGAGATTCTTTGCATTGAGGAAGGTTAATCCACTTTTTGCTTAACTGGTGTTGTTAGGTCTCAATCTTTTGCTTCCATTTAAATCCTTTTTGAAGTTAACTAGGTCTGTTTCAGTAACAACACAGGGAAAAGTATTTAACATGAAATATTCACATGTACTTAGTATCATTTATAAAATTTTGAAAATATTGAAAATGGTATAACATCGGGAAAAATTGGAAAATGTGGGTAACAGGATATATCATTTGATACTTATTTTAATGTCACCTAAATTCTTTTTTCCTTCTGATAGGTTTTATATTGGTTTCCAATTTTCAAAACTTAACATTTTTTTTCTCAAGGAATTCACAAGGAGTTTTTTTTTTTTTTGAAATCATGCTGAAAGTAGTGTTATTGATTTATACAGACGATAACAGACATACAAAAATCTGAAAGCAACTAAACATTGAACTACTGTTACTGTTACAAAGAACTGCAATTACTTACAAAAAGAATATGAAACAGCTATGGAAGGTGTCATTAAAAGTAAAAGTTTATTTCGTAATTAGGTTAAAAGCTAAAAATGATGCCATCTTCCTTCTCTGTTTTAATTTTTGAATTATATTTGATGTAGATTATATGATTTTTCACCACTGCAACATTTAATCTGAAATACTTGTAAAGTATTAGTTTCTTTCTTGTTTGTGAAATTTACCCTTGGACCTCTAACATATAAATACCCTGATTTTATTATTAATTTAGTTATTATCCTAGTCTCCACATAACTGTAATTCTCATTCTGTTTATCAGTGAGTTTCCTAGCAAGTGTACAAATGTATTAAAAACTTTTTGATCAAGATCTGGAAACATGTGTATATTTAGATTTATCCCTGATAAATGTATTAAGTAATCATATTTTTTTGCGGAATATACCAATTGTACCAGTTTATTTTCTAGCAAAAATGGTCGAGAGAGTAATTAGCCTTGGGTGGTAAAACCTGTATTGTGTTGACTCACAATAAAAGTACCGAGCTCCTATATTACCATAAGTAGTAGGAGTTGGGGAAGGGCATCCGGTTGTACAAATTCTGCTACAACACTAACAAATAATTAGGTTCTTGCTACACAGGTTAACATGTCAAGACTAAGTCTTACAAAGAACATTGATTTTCCTTAAAGTGTTTTACGCAAAATCAGCTACTAATAAAGATTGTTAATGATGATGAAAAACACATGTACATCTCATCAACCATTCCATTTGCCCTAATTGACTGACTGTAAACTTTTCTCAGAGTTCTTGAACACAAAATAATGCGTTGCTTTGCTTGGAAATTTCTGTTATTGGAACATCGTTAAAACTGCTTAATTTCATGAGCATTTTGTTTGTGATATGGTTCCATAGAAATGGAAAAGTTCAGTTGCTCCAAAGAAATATTAAAAGGGTCTGTTTTTAATTTTTTGCTTCACTACCAAAGGCTAAATCAACAAAAGCAGGAATTTCAGCTTTTGTAAATGGTTTGTACCCATGGAATCTAAAGGCTCAGTACCTAAATAACTTATTCGTATTATTAAAATATTTATTCAGGCCGAATACAACTTTGTAATATTACATACAAATTTATAATAAACAACAGACTAAGAAGCTTCATCATTGATTTTTCCACTCTTATCCAAGAGCCATTCTCAAAACAAAAAACATTAACTGAAGAATTTGTTTAAATAACTGTAAAAGGAATTATAAATCTAAAACTGTTACAAATAAATTGTAACTTTAAAATTAGATCATTTTAGAGGAATTGAATCATTTTGTATTTTTAAGGATTTCTTTTATATTATTTTAAAAAGTTCAATTTAGAATTTTAAAGTTTTCTATACCATCAATATACACAGGTTTGCGAAAACATGGCAAGCTTGTTGGCAAGCCAAAGTTAAAAATTGTATATGGTAATTAATAATAGAAGAAAACTGCAACAGAATTCAACAAACATCAAATTTTCTTACGCTACCAGTTATTAATATTCCAAAGCTAAATAGATATAAATTTTCTTGCGACAGTATTGAAATTACATTTGATTTGGTTTTGAACTACGGCGGTTTGAAGGATAATACTTAGAAGAAGTAAAGTAGACGCTATTTTTATCCATCATAAAAAAACCATCTCTAGATAATTTTACAAATTAAGCTCCTCATTCTATTGTTCATTATTCTCATTAAGCTTTAAAGTTTAAAAGCACGTAAAACAAAAATCAATCAAACCTTTTGTATCGCTATCCCTAATATTGCAGAAAGTGGCAACCTCACTGTGCTGTAAGTATGAGAATTAAAAGAAAAGAAAAATCACAAAATTTTACTCAGAATAAATCGCCGGCACACAAATTCTGTTTATTTATTTAGTTTTTTACTTAAAGGTCAACTAAAACAATTTTAATGCTTCACTTATGCAGAAAAGCATTTTGAATTTATATGATGCTGACAAACAAAAAATCTGAACAGGTCCTTTTAAGAAAAAAAAGCAAACAAAATTAAAATCATTTATTTATGCTTTGTCAACATAGAATTTATAATTCTAATTACAACTTATGTAAATGTTCTTTGTTTTAGTTTGGAGGTAATCCAGTGTCTATGGCAATTGCATTGTCTGTAATGAATGTTATTGAAGAGGAAAACTTAATTCAAAATGCTGAAATTGTTGGAAAATTCATTCTAACGGAGCTTTTAAAATTAAAAGAAAAGTATTCAATAATTGGAGACGTGAGGTATTTAGAAATAATTTTCGCTAAATGTAATGTTTCGCCTCTAAAGTAGCAAGATAATATATTAAAATTAAGCAAATCTCGAAAAATTTAAGTCTCTGTATTCTAAACATTATTTTCAAGACAGCGGAAAATCTATAGAGCATACCCTTCCGAAAAACGTAAACTATTTGCTGACACAGCATAAAAAGTAAAAAAAAAAAAAAAATGCTTTGTAGTTTGGGGAAAAAATATCGCGACAAATAATCCCATTCCGTGGGTGCATGAAGTATGATGTGTATGAAGTGTAGTTACTATTTGGAAGATTTTTTTTTTTTAAGTTAAAGACAAGAGATTTATGGTCGTCTTGTGGTGCAGAATGCTAACCACTAGACCACGATCCATGTATTGAAATAAATAGTCTCTTTGCAGTTTTAATGTTTGTTTATTTTCGAAAAGCATTTGGTATTGAAAACTGCAGTAATATTAGGAAGATTTTCAAAGCTTTTTCTAGAGAGTTGATCAACTCAACAAAGCAATTGTTTAAGGAGTTGAATCAAGAATGCCAAATCTGTTGGAAAACCAACCTTTTCAATATTTTAGAAGGCATTTTAAATTTTTATGGAATTATATGATATAAAAATAATTCCATTCAAGATTCCAAAGTGTGTTAGCTAAATTTAATGAGACTAGTGTTAATACTTTGGCAAACTGTGACAGGAAGAATTATTCAAAAGTCCTGGTAATGCGGTTCAGGCTGGCGCACAGCCAAGGTTAGTAAGTCCTATGAACCACCAAAAAAAAATGAATAATGAGAGAAAAAATTTTTATTCGTTATTATATAAATGCCATCAAGTAACTTAACATTAAAAATATAGTGTTCTATTTTTACTGCTTATCAAGAGCAGTCAGTTTACAAAACCTTTCTATTTCTAAGATTAAGATTAAGAGAGAAGATTAATGAATTGACT
>JAUZNK010094966.1:0-12250 GCA_035046665.1 Euphysa ruthae
AATTGCCAATATAGCCAAGAACTAATAGTAGAAATAATCTTTTCAAATATAATATAAATATAATATTATAAATATAAATATATATATATATATATATATATAGAGATATATATAAATATAAAATTCTAAAAAAATTAACGTAAATGCTGATTGTTGTGGTTTTTGAGTCAAAAATTTAAAATAAGAATTTTCAGCAGGTGGATGAAATATGGGATAAAATATGGTCTCTATGGTCATTTACCTTCATCCAAAAGCAAGGTATGAACGGATTTTGATAACAAATCCAACAGGTTGTTTTTAGGATAAAAATGACCAGGGTTTGACCATGCGCAGGGTTCTGGAGAGTCGGTCACATTAACATTTTCAAAATGGCAAAAATGCGAAATTAATCAAAAATATACTTAACCTTTCCATGAAGAGAGTACAAAAATTTTCAGCTAGTGGCCTCATCAGTTTAAAGTCTCCATGATCCTTTCACTTCAGGCAAAATTATAGAAAAAAAAAGTTTCGAAAAATTTCAATATAACTTCAAAAATACCTCAAATGACTGGTCAGATAACTTTTCAAAAATGGTTGACAAAATTTCAGGGCTGAAAAATAGGTTGGTCATCAGACAATGTCGGTTATAAATATCAATTTGTCTAAGTGAGATCTATTTCTGTCAGACACTAGTCCTGGAAAAAACAATTTAGTTAATTTCTAACAAAGTTTTTTGTATTCAGATTAATGTTTGGCGGACAAAAATCACAAAAATCTTCATGTAAAATTTTTTTGCTAGCCGTTTTCTTTTTTCGTAACAAAATGTCTAGTAAAATAATAGAATAGGCAGATAACAGCCAGGCAGTTAACATAAAATCATAGAGACAAAAATCATAACTTCAATGACATTTCTACATTGAACTCTTTCAGTGTATGTGTGATCAAAGTTTAATGAAAACACAAGCTTGTGATTAATATTAGCCTGTGTTTGATCGAGAAAACAATAAACAATAACAATGTTTACTTTGTGTATTGAGTGATTTCTCTCAACAAGATAATGAAAACCTCCATGGAAACGTTAAATTCTACTATTATCTGTCTAAAAGGATATTATAAATTATGTTAATGGGTTAGTATAAAATAAAAATAACAAGCAAAAGGGTTTGAGATCAAATCTGTTTATGATAAAATGAAACCATCATAAAGAATTTGCTAATATTAAATGAATATAACTTTTTCCATTTTCATAATATTTTCAAATTATTAGTTATTACAAAATACAAAATGCTCAATTAAAACAAAAACAAAACTAATTAGACCCGATGTTGATCTGGTGTATTGATAAATCAAGATAAGGTCTTCTATTAATCATCCGAGTGATGGAGTTGCTATATACACTAGACTCCACTGCTTGGGGCTCATTGGTTTAATCGTCCCCGTCAATGCTCAACAACCATGTATGCCTTTAAGTAGTTTTGAAACATGTAGTGAAAAGCTTTTGCAGTTTGATATTTTAAAGACTTTTTGTATCTTTGATGAAATGGAATTTTCAAAAAGCAAAAGAATTTTAAATGTGCCTAAATTTGTCATCTCAGTAATATTATTAAAAAAATTTTTAAATCATGTCTTGAGATAAAATACTGATATTAAGTTTCAACCAACCCCTTCTACCAACCAACACAAATGTTCTAATTTCATTAGTAGTTTGCATAACAATGGGAGCAGGTGGCTTCTCAAAACATAAACTATATATTTTATTGCTAAACATGAATTTATATTTTAAAAACATGGTTGAGATGACAAATTTAAACATATTTATAATAACAGCCTTGTCTGGTCATCAGAAAGAGAGCAGGTAAACAAATACTTAAAATCATTTCCTAGTTATGAAGCGTGCAGTAATTCTGATATCATATTAAACCTTCGTAATAATACTTTACCTGTCTGATAGTCCATGGACGGTTTGTGTACATTGTAGCATAGGGTCCACGAGTATAAGGAAAACTCCCAGGTACTTCATCTTTAACATTAGTTGTATCATGCTTCGTATAAACTGGTTTGATACTGATACCCTAAGCAGAATATAGACAAATATTACCACAGCAACGTCCATTTTAGACTAACAACAAAGAAATAACAAAATAAACAAATAACAGCTATACATGACTATTAAAGGTTTTTTTCCAAAGATATAACCAACCTCTGATGTTTTCCAAGTAAGTCTTTTACTAGGATCTTGCCCTTTGAGCTCTTTTGTAGCTGAGACATTCCACCTAGTATCCAACGGTATTTCATGGAGTGCTCTCTGAGGGACTAGATGCTTCCACTGTGCATATAAAAACAAAAGTTAAAATTAATTAAATTAATCAACTGAAATACACGCTTTAGTTATTTGATCTTATTTAAGGAATTCCAGGCACGTGACCGTAATGCATACTCTCATCAACAGATGACAACAATTCATACACCTGAAGAACTTAACTGAAGAGGGCAAGAACAAAAAGCTATGGCCTTGATATCAAATATAAAAAAAAAAGCTCTGCTAAAATTTGCAACAACCATGATGAAGTATTTTTATCCCTTTTTCCAGCTTGCAGATCATACTTCTTTTAGAAGAAATAAACTTTGTGAAAGAAGACATCAATTTCTAAAAACATGTATTATAGCAATAAGAAATTATCAAAAATTTAAACTCCTGGAATGAAAGATGTTTTATTGTGAAATTATTTGGAGCCTCTTGACAATTTAAATACACAATGATTTGAGTGTAACTATCCTAATATGGAGGCATTAAACCAAAATGTTATTTGCCACTGGAAATTGCAACTGCACGTTCCACAAATGACCACTATCTTCGTTTTACCGAAGTGAAAAAAATATTGAATATTAAATATATATATATAAAATAAAAATCAAAGTGACAAAACTGCTAAGCTTTTTTAGCACTTTTGATGTATAATTCTATCGAAAGTATACTAAAACATCATAAATGTTTTTTTAGGTGGTGCAAAATTATGGCTGTTGAAACTTGTGACAAAAGAATTGACGGTCGCAAAAAAAAAAAAAAAAAAAAAAAAAAACTTTTTTTCTGTGATAACTATTCCAAAAAAAACTCCACATAGGAAGATGCTTAAACGTATATAGACGTATGAAATTGGTCAAAATTTTTTCTAGTCTTATCAAGAACATATTTTTGCTGACCAACCCGGTTCACAATTAATAATGGCTCAGACTTTACCATGTGCTACTTATGATAAAAGTTATTTGTGTTTTTTGAAAAAGGTTTTTGTTTGTTTTTCACACAAATTTTTTGAAAAAATACTGTGTCAACAACTTGGAGTTCCATTAAGGATTAGACTTCCAATCAATCTATATTTTTTCATATAAATTTAAATGACATAGTAGAGAAGAACATTAATCTAAAAAATTATTTTGACATTGTTTAGAAGATGTTTTAAAAAAGGGGTCGTTCATTGAATTCATCTGGTCACCCTGCTGGCAATACGCTTCAAATTGATGAAAAGCGCAATTATTGCAACCAAGAATCACGTAAAACCAGACCTAAAAGTCTACTTCCTGTCAAAGATACACAAGAAGTTCCAGTAAGGAGCTTTGGTGAAATGAAAGAACCTCCTTCACGAGGAAAACCATGTTTAAATGAAGTAGAAATGACTCCTAATAATTTGCCTAAATGTAAATCCCTTCTAATAAAAAGAAATAGGACAATTTCAAAAAAAAAGAACAGTATCTGTGATTGAAAGGTCGAAAGTGAAACTAGCTCTTCCAGGCTTGAGTGTTTATGATGTCATGTTAAACTATTTTCGCAAGCAAAATCCTCTCTAGCTGGACTTCTCCCTATGAATATCTTGGAAAATATCAAACCTGATCAGTAAATACAAAGCCAATGTTCAGTTAATTCTAATTGTTTTTTAGCTTAATAAACTACTTTCACATTCTATCATTGAAACTGTATGGGATTCAGCAAGAATTTTCTGGCCATTAGATTTAATTCCAAAATCTTTCTTTATTCCAAGAAAGTTGTTTCCGCCATCCAATACAGGATAAGAGAATACTGGGTGTGCAATTTGTAAATAACTTTGTCAAAAAATTTAATTTTTCTAGTAACTATGGGGAAACAATTTTTTTAGCAAATGCTCTATCATGTGACAAGCACTTTGCAAAGTCTATGATAGATGACATTAAATCAGGAAACGAAAGAAAGGAAAGGAAAGTGGTCTGTGCAAATGCAAGTATCAATATGATGCAACAAAAGCAACAAATTGGCCTCAATTAATATCAAATTATTTTTTTCATCCTGAAACAATCATGCACTTCCTGGTAAGATTTCTGGGAGAATGAAGTCTCGTCGAGACATTTCAAACAATTTCAAATAACAAAACCGTGAATGTTTATTTTCTGCATCAACCATTATGCGAGAATTTCCACAAGATGCTTTAACACCTAAAACACGTGATTTAGAACATAACACGTGCCCTGTTCATGCTAATAGTAGGAGATTGATTAATTGCATCAGTAAGAAACTACAGAAAGCTAAGCTTGGCATCACTACCACTTCATCTTGTAATTTAAATGCTTTTCAAATAGTTAGTTCATCTTGGAACGATCCTTTATCTTGGCCAGCTGATTCTGTTTGTGACTGACATTCCAGAACCTGTCTTTCAAGAAGAAATTATATTTTCATAGTGGTTGTCACATAAAAAAACTACTTACAATTACAGGTATAGACCGAGAAAAATACATGTTTTAGTTTTACCCTGAAACAGTGTCTCTTGAAGTTGCTATGGAGAGACTAATTTTCTCCATTCGATCATTGACTTCGCATATTGTCAGAAATCACAAACAATGGAAAGGTCATTATATTGCAAAAGAAAACCTTGATAATGATCAACTATGAATATGGAGGTTATTTACAGTGAATAAGTCTTGCATACAGTGCAAACAAAGTTACTGTTGCTGTGTATCCCATATATACTGAATATACGAAAATAAAAAAGGAGTGACAGTGTTTATTTCGGCAAATAAAATACATGACGACCAACAAGTATAAAACTTGTATGTTTGAAATCGGCCGAGGTAAAATAGGTATCGTTTCATACTGGAAGCGCTTCATGGTTGATGTTTAAATCTAGATTTGCTAATGCTGATTTAATAAAAGATTTACAGCTATTTAATTCAAAAGAAATTTTTTTTGACTATTATGAATCAAACAAAGGTTAAAACATTAGCGGCACTATAGGGTTAACAATTAAAGTGTGTATTCATAAGAGGTATGTATTAACATAAACAGTGCAACGACATTTTTATAATAATTCAATCTGAAACTAGTGAGAAAACAAAGAAGTTTGAATTCTGGAATTGTGGAAGGTTTTGAAGCATTTGAACGCATCCAAAACCATGATTAATGCCATATAAAAGAAATTACGCATTCTTTCAATGATTTTATTGTCAAGAATAAAATAAAATCATTGTTTCACATTGGACTGGCACCCAGTGTACTATAAATGTTACTTGTGAAGTAACCGTCTATACCCGTAAACCATACACACTTTGAATAAACTGTCTAATCAATGCAAAAATGACAATGTGTTAAAGCGTAAATCTCTAATGATGTCAATTTTGCTCATGAAATACAAGATATGAAAGTTGATTATATTATAGCTCAAATGTCCCAAATAAAAATAATGGAATATTTTTCAGATGGATGTGCTGCAACAATAAAAAATTAAAAATAACTTTAAAAATTGCATATGCATAAAGAAGAATTTGACATAGAGGTCCAGTAAACATTTTTTGCTACCAGTCATAGAAAGTCTCCATGTGATGGAATTGGGGGTACAATAAAACGTACAAAAGTAAGAGCCAGTCTCCAGAGGCCACTAGATAGACAGATTTTAGATCCATCATAAATTTATGAATTTTGTGTTTCACATGCCAAAGACATAGAGATAAAACATGTTATAAAAGAGTGAAAGTTAGATGTTAGAAATACATTAATTAATAGGTATGAAGGCTTATTGACTAGCATTGTAAAAAATGTTTTAAAAATTTGAATGAAATTTGATGAATTTCATTCAAACTGAACTTAAAAACATTTTAAAAAGACCAGAATGCAAAACCAAAACATAAATAACACATTTAAACTAAATATTTAAATCAAAATTTAAGTAGACTCGGAGAATAATTTCCATTTAAATTTACACTTACATTTGCGCAACCGCTGCAGCGAAACATCTTTAAAGCCACGTTAATATTCTAGTCTAGAAAACAATACAATAAGATTGCATGGTTAAGTTTAACTTTGAATATGTGGGTAGATAAAAAGACTTTGATAGCAGGTTTGCGGGGGAAACGCTCATTTAAAAAACACAGATAATGTCGTTTTTCTTTTGCGCAAAATCAAAGCCTCGATGTCTATACATGAGTACAAAAATTTGAGAAAAGCTTCAAAAAATGATAGAAAGATTATTACCGCTTCATATTCATGTATGGCGAGTTAAAGTAAATACTGTAATCACATAAATTCTGTCTTATATAAAATGTAATACGAAAATAGTTTCATATATTCTAATTATTAGCATGGTTTCATAAACATAAACCATAAAACCTCTCCATTGGTAGTAAAATTGCATTTCCAAATGATAATCATAGCCATGCTGATCAACAGGGTAGAAAAATGAAAATTATTCCCTCAAGGAATTCTACGCAAAAGAAGTGACTAAACATATTCATTTAAAATTTGAAAAGGCAGGTTATTTCTTGACAAAAATCATCCTTATATAGGAGCATCACCAGATGGTATAATGTATAAATGTCACGCACGGTAAAGGTATTATTGAAATACAATACATTTATAGCATAAGCAATGTTAAAACGGGTGAGGGTATTAGCAAATGCAACAAGTTAACAAAAACAATGAGGCAGTTATTATTAACAGAAATCAAACATTATACGTAAATCACTTGCAAAGTCATGCTATTAAATTCAGCTCAAGAACTAAAAGAGATGAAACACATTGGGAAAAAATTTCATTATATTTGGAGATATTTTTAAAGAAATGGTTGCAAAAAAAGTGTTTTTGAGATTAATCTGATTGAATTATCTGGCTCATGTATAGAAATACTTATCAAAGAAACCAAAATTAACACAAATGAAAGACTTTCATTTTTAAGTGTTGCGATTCATGTGCTATCTGGCATCACTTCAAATTTCAAAAGATGAGATTAACCTCAACATAAACCTAAACAACGATACAAAATGGTTCTGCACGCCTTGGTTACCAGAATTTTATTCAAATTTCGCTCATTGATACCTCTAACATGGATGGGTAACGATTTTCTACAGAATTTTACCAATTTTTAACCAAGCATTTTCGATCGTCGCTATGCCAACTGCCACCAAAAGAAAAAACAACTTGAAGAAACGATATACATATTTATTAAATTTTCATTGATTGGTTTTAACAATAATATCAATTCTGATTGGTCGTTTTTAAACAATAAGAAAATATGCAAACATGGAACGCACATGGTCAAGAAATAATAAATAATAACAAACTAAAATTAGTGTTTTCAACAAACTGATTTTTGTTTATATGTTTATATATAATTTTTATATAATTGTCTTTATTTAATTCTTAACCATTTTTTTATCGTTATTTAGAAAATTAAAAAACATATACGTTTATAATAAAATTATATTGCATATAATAATCATTCTTGCTGTAAAGGAGGTAGTAAATTCACTAAAGAACAACATTTCATCAACAAATTGGTAATTCCAGTAAAGACATTGAACTTTTTAAAATTTGAAATCATTTTTTGATATGAGCAATAGGTTTTTGGACAAAAAATTTTTTGATATGAGCAATAGGTTTTTGGACAAAAATTTTTTTGATACGAGCAATAGATTTTTAGACAAAACTGATACGTTTGCAATTTTGCTAGTTCCACAAACTCTTGAATTTGTCATTTGATTTCCTTTGGCAGCACTTGGTGTGATTGTCAAACAACATTACTTCATTGCCTCAGAAATACCTCACTACAATTGATTATTACTCGTATTTTAGAATATTGATGTCAAAATGCGTCAGGAAGTGCAGCATATAGCTTTCCTCTAAAATAAAAAAAGGGTTTCTAGAAAAGTCTAAAGCATAACTTGCACAAAAAATAAAACCTTTAATTTAATAAAATTTAAAAATCTTAAATAAAATTATATGAATATATTAATATATAATAATATATAAATACCTAATCTAATTTTTATTATAAATTAATATAAAAAAAGCTTAATATGACCGACATGAAAAACTGAATTTTACTTAAATTAATTTAATTTGTGACTGATACGGCTATATCAAGTATGAAAAAGTTGGCGGCATTTATTTATATTTCTTAAATTTCATTACATTTCTAACATTTAAGAATTATTTTTAAATTTTCATCCAAAATCCAAATGTAACTTTATACCATGCAGCGCATAAAACCCATTCTGACACTTTTCAGCAATACTGTAAATCTTTGTTTGGAGATAAAAATAGCACCGCAACTTTTTGACTCCAGTTTTACATTTTATTTTCATTTCTTTCGTTCACAAAGTAAAACAAGGCCACTGCCGTTACAATAAGTTAAAAATTTTCAGAGTATTAAACTTTTTCAATTTCTCGTTAAAATAGTTTACTTTTTTATGGCCCTTTACTTTTTGCAGTTCCAAACTTCGGTTTATTATATTATTATATATTATTATTTTATTATATTTATTATTGAAAGGCAGAAATGAACTTGAATAAACTTGGAAATTGAAACAAATAAGAGGTTTGGGAAACAAAAAAGTAAGCAAAAAAAAAAAAAAAAACGCATGGCAAACAGTATCACAATAAACGAATACAAGCTTTAAAAAACCCAAAAATTTTCTTGCAAAACGCAAAAATTGAGTTGTAGGTTAAAAATAACTTTTGCTTTAGATCATTAAGATCAGTAATTCTTCTTTCAAAAATTTTAACAACTCTAAATAACGTAATCAAAATTTAGAAAGAAATATTTGAAATTTTTAAAATAAAATTGATTATAACTTCTTGCACACAAAAAACATTTGTGAACCGTTATTTTAAGTAGCAAATCTTTCCAAATGTTCCAAATTGATATTACCATTAAAATTAAATCACATAAGGAAGCATTCCAAAAATAACACGCAGTATCATGTTTTCAAAACTACAATCACTATTTCTAAAGCATCTTAATGAGAAATAAAATGTTAGAAAAACAGGAAAAAATGATTGAAGTAATTTTTCCTTTTACAATTTACCCAACCTCAAAGTAATATTATGCAAGAGATAATAATGACGACAGCTAGAGCCCAAAAGTTCATTTTAATTATTTTTAAAGAAAATTTTGTCAGAAATGCCTACAAACTTTCCTACTTCCCAAATTTTTCGTCCCCTTCACTATATGGCCCACCTGCTGAAATTTTACAAGCGGAAATGTCATCTAAATTAAATTCAAACATAATCAATTTGTAATTTAAAAATTTTTTTTTATTTTCTTTTTTAACACCATATCGGTACCATCAACAAATCCAACAAAATCACACACCAAAGAGTTCTCATATACCAGCTATGTACATACCAAATATGCATCATTAAAAACTATGCTATGCTTATAAAACAGTTATTTAACATTGATGAGCTTTATCATCTATAAAGGAATTAAAACAATCAGAATGTCAGAAAGAAAATCACTGAAGATCGTTTCAGCTCTTTCAGCCACTTTATTAGGATGTTGAAGGTGAAATAAAAAGAGTTGGAAAGAAGAATGGAATCAAAGTATGTAATAAGCTTGAAAATTAAATCATCAGACTTTTAGATAAAGGATTTTTGATATAAATTTTATGCAGTAAATGATTTACATAACAAATCTTCCCAAAAAATTATAGTCTAATTTCTTTGCTGTGAAGCAGGTATCGGTCACGTATGTTTGCAATAAACAGGTTTTTCGGTTTAGTAGCTAATTTCAGCAAATAGAAGTCCCTTTGTATCAATTATTATCAAATCAACACTCTAGAATTTTACTGTCCAACCTATTGAAGGTTCCGGAAGGTTATTCCAATGAAGGCAGACTTTAAAAAGAAGAAAGTTTTTACTAGCGGGAGTCTTAAAATAAAATTATTTTTAAACATGTAGGAATATATTAAAAAAAAAAAAAAAAAAAAAAAAAAAGTTCTGGAATCTATTTCATACTTTGCCTTAATACCAAACCAGGTTGTTTCAAAAAACCAGGTTGAAATAAAATAAAAATAAAATAACCAAAAACAAAATTAAAATTTCAACTCGTTAAATGTTTTTAATTACCTGCCTCATAAAATTACTGAGTTCAAAATATATATCAAAAATATTTTTTTATTAGAAATAAATTTTATGATACTTTAGTCAAGCTCCAAACTTTTTTTGAATGAATATAATACTAAAAGTTATTTTACTTCATCAGAAGGTTGCTTAGAAAGTTAAATATTATTACTGTAAGTCTATATAGTACAAAATAAAAAAAAATTTTAACTCTATAAAAGCAATGAACACATGACAAATTCGCTTTTAAACATTTTTTATTTAAAAATTCTCACTGAACCTGCAGATTTAATTGTTAGGCCTAACATTCTCAAAAAACTTTTCATGGAATTCTTACATTTAATCAATTGCAAAATCTGCTGTCAAGAAGGTTGGATCTCTTCTGACTTTTCATGGTGGGGCACTTTTTTCATTCAGAAAGTATACTTCATAACTGTAAGCCTTTGCTGTCATCTCTGGGCAGGAGCCTCTGCTGTATGTTTACATCTTCTTGACGGAATTCAGAAACGTATACTCAACCAATAAGTATTTCTATGGACACTGCCTAAAAGCTTTAAAAATGATTAAGAGAAAACATAATTTCCCCATATAATTTAAAATCACAAAAAATTTTTGGGGTAAGTTATGCTTTATAATATACACTTAAATATACAATAATTGGAAAACAGAAATTTATAACCATCGAACAATATCCGAAGAAAATTTAAAAAAAGAACGTGCTACTTCAGATACTTCAAAATAACAAAACTATTTGTATCAAGATCTGACAATTTCTATAGCATTTATTTAACAGAATAGTTTATTTGAACTATATATAAGTGATAATTTCATGATCATTCACTTAGAATAAATGAAATGAAAGAAAACATGTAAAGCTCTATAATATGTAAGACATTTATTATATCACATAAGTAATGAAACTTAAAAAATATAATTGAAATATTGCTTTAAAAAAATCCAAAAATCTTTTTTTATTCAAAAAAATAATTATAAATTAAAAAATTTAAA
Organism: Euphysa ruthae; assembly: GCA_035046665.1. Taxonomy (NCBI): domain Eukaryota; kingdom Metazoa; phylum Cnidaria; class Hydrozoa; order Anthoathecata; family Corymorphidae; genus Euphysa; species Euphysa ruthae. The sequence goes on from JAUZNK010094966.1 coordinate 11,345, forward strand.
AAACCAACAGAAGCTTGGAACTCTCAAATGCATAGAGTATAGTAAGAACAAAGTAAGAAAAAGGGCGGGTTAACATTTTAGGGCCTGGAAAAAAAGTTAGAATTGACTTTTTGTGATTAGCATATAAAACAGAAATTTCATCCTTTGACCTAATGATAGTAGTACATAAACAGTACAAAGAGAATGCTACTCCAAGGGTGAATGTTCTAAATGTTTATATTATATTTATATTATCCTTTCACAACAAATTCAATTTAAACTTAGTCATTACAACCACAAGATAACATATTTAAAAAAGAGTAAAATTATATTTTTGAATAAAAAAAAAACATCGTATTTGGGCATCTCTGTGACATAAAAATACCAGGCTGAATCTTTTGAATGTAACAAGAGCGTAAACTTGCAAAAAACGTAATGAAAAGAAACTTAGATAAAGAAATATAGATAGATAGATAGATATATAGATAGATATATTCAGCGTTCCTGAAATTTTACTTTCCCTCGACCCAAATACTTTAAACTAATAATTGAAGCAGTTTGCTTATAAATGCAAATAGCAGATAAAATGAACAGCAGAATTCAAAAAATATTCAAAAAAAATTAACCACGATTCTTGGCTACATACTTATTTTAGCTACATATACAGAATATCTATTCAAAAAAAATTAACCACGATTCTTAGCTACATTTTTAATTCAGCTACATATCATTTTTAAAATCAAAGGTGCAAAGTTTTGATGAACAGCCATTAAATTATTATTATTAAATTAGAGCAGCAACAATATTTAATAATTTCTAACAATATTTATAAAAAAATCTATTTACAATGGTTCAATTACAGTCAATAACACAGTTATAAAGGAATAAAATTTACAATGTTACAATTACAATGATTCCATTATCATT
>JAUZNK010094988.1:0-12249 GCA_035046665.1 Euphysa ruthae
CCCCTATTATTTTTCATTAGGAAGTTTTCCAGCCACCCCCATTATTCCAGCCACCCCTATTATTCCGGGCTCGAGAGTACATGTTTTCATACATTTCGAACAATTGTACGGGAAATTTGCGAACATTTTTACGCGGGAAAATTTCAACAAATAAGGTAGCTTAAAAAGAAAACTTGAAAAAAAGAGATTTTAATTCTTCAAAATGCTTTAATCTTTTGTTTCTGCCAGCGAACCCTTGTAAATTTTATTTCAGTATTCTCATGGCACGTTACGTAGAGACGATATTAGCATACCATGAAATGGAGGGTAAAAGTACCGACCATAATCAAACAAATGCATCTTCGAATGAATGGTCTGTGTACTTGCAAAACTGCTTGAAAACTATGCACAACAACATCGACGTCTGGAAAGTGCTATTTGTATGAATTTATGGCCTATTAGTTAATTTTTTATTTTTAAATTTTTTTCAATATTAATATATGACTTTTGAACACGTGTCTAGACATGTATTTTGCAACAAACCGGAACTTTTTGTCAATTAAGATGGAATTTACAACAACAGAAAAAGGTCCAACGCAAAACCAATATGAAACACACGGTGCTAGATGTATTTGTTGAACAAATTAATGAACATGTCCTGAAATTTTCTTTCAGGTTTACACTGTACATGCGGAACAAAATAGCCGTATATTCCCAAGTGTATATTCCCAAGTGTATATTCCCATGTGTATTTGTATTTTTCAATGAACTATTTAATATCGTAAATAGAAATATTCCGGATGACATTTTAATTGAATTTGAAAAAGCTGCAATTAACGCTGTTTTTAACACCAGACCACAAATTGAAATGAAAGGCTGCTTCTGCCATTTATGTTCCAACTTGTGGAAACAAATCCAAGACTTAGGTTTACAAGCTCAGTAAAATACCGATCCTGATTTTGCGCTACATCTAAGGATGGTTTTTGTATTAGCCTTTGTTCCATCAAACGATGTAAATAATAGTTTCGTAACATTATGCCAAAAAATACGAAATAATTTTAATGGAGATGCGGATGATTATTTAGAATACTTTGAGGACACCTATATAGGTAGATATTGCCTTAACGCCACTCGCCGAAATACGTTGTTTGAAATAAATTTTTGGAATATGTAACACAGAACAGACCAAGAGTTTCCGAGAACAAATAATAGTATCGAAGGATGGCATCGAGACTTTCAAGGGCATATTTCTTCATGTCATCCAAACTTTTGGAAGTTTATTAATATCTTGAAAAAAGAAGAAGCGTGCATCAAATTTTCGGAGCTCTTATTAAGAAATTCTGTTTAACATCCCATTGTTTTGACTTTAAACAAGGAAAATAAAACGGTGTTTGACATTTTCACGGTGAAATTGGTCAATAGTCGAATGGCTTCAGCTACCCTGGAAACGAGGAGACGTGATCACCGATTTTTTTCAATCCGAAAGCCTAAGACTTAGAGAGCCAGTTTAAAATGATTAAGTCCACCTTGTGGGCAATCAATTCGCAAAAAACTTTGTCATTGCTTATAAAATCTCCAAATATGACGAGAAACGCCGGCCAAAATCGATGAGGATTTCACTGTATTATTAGCAATCTTCCAACTTTATCTAAAACTCACAATAAAGTCTTAAGGAGCCGGGGGCTCAAGAGAAGAAAGAGAGTAAAAGAATACTGTATAGGTGACGATCTTTCGGGGGAAATCTTTTAGGGGACAATTCTTGAGGCGCAAAAAATCTGATGGGGGCAATTCAACGGAGGGCAATCTTCCAGGGGGCAATTTGATGGGGGGCAATTCACCTTTTATCGTTGATAGAGGAAGATAAAATCCGAAGACCCTTCAAGTAGATTTCATATATGTTTTTCAAAAGCACTTAGTAAATGATGTACGTTCGTATGAATGCGAATTACGTAGAAAAGGCCAATATAAAGCAAAGATGAAGGTTGACCTCGCTGATGAAATCATTGGTGTAGTCAACCAGCATACACCTTGTGTCAAAACCGAAGATTAAAAAATCCATAACTGTGAATGTAGCAATGTATAAATCTTGGACCATATGGTTTGAACTCTTAACCAGAAGTTGCTGATGGAGCAAAAGCTGTGAAAAGAAAATAATTGTTAAAAAAGTATCGATATTCAAGACATAATCAGTAGAAGACGTCATCATTTCCATCTGCTTTGTACATGTCAAAATGCTGGTTATCGATTATCATACAGATTTATAACATTTTTCTGGTCATACGATTAGTTTTAGCAATTTTTTAAGAATATTTTTATTTTAATATTTTAACTTTATAAAACTAGCTCATTGGTCTCATTTTATTTCTTCATCTTGTTTGAAATTTTATGTAGATTTATATTATCTAATTTGGTTTTCAATAAATTAAAATTACATTTACTGGAGGTAAGTCTATCTTCGCGCTCTTACAACTCCTTGACAACCATTTAGGATAGCCCTGAAAACCCTCACTTTTCCTATTTTAGATGCTGTGTTTTGCTGAAAAAACTTCTTGATATATTAAAATATAAAATAGATCATTGCTCAAAATAACAAATAAGTGGTTGTGGTTTATGATAAATGTAAAACCATATCATGCCTTCATTTTACGTCGATTGTTGGATTTTATTTATTTATCACAGCTTATTTGCTTAGTTCATGACTTTTGTTTATTATATTTAGATAAAATTAAAATGAGAAAGACTTACATAAGAAAAAAGAAAAGAAGATTTACAGGAAATCAGCATACTATTGGTGAAAAAACTCCGAAGATTGATGACAACCATCATGGTGGTTCAGAGCATGAAAATGATCATATTCCTTGTGCTACTCCAATGCTACACAATGTGCATTGACGAGCAAATGGTGCCCTTCAAAGGTCGATCGATGCTCAAACAATACAATCCGCAAAAGCCAAAGAAGTGGGGTTACAAACTTCTCGTAAACATTTACAAAACACCATTGAATACATTAGACGAATCCAACGAGATAAAGAACCACCCAAAATTAATCCCTGTTTCTCAGCAATTGATTCCAATCTTAACAAGCTAAGTTGTGCAACTTGCCAATGACATCTCTCTATGTACGACGAATATTAAGGTAGGGTTTTTTGATAGTAAACCTGTGTTATTAGGTTATGGGTCCAAAAGCTTTATTTATTATAATGATAACCGTAAACCAGTTTTGTCATGTAGTAAAAAGCCTATTTTAAATTTGTTAAAATGTTTTGAAAATCAAAATTTATGGTTTGACAATAAAGTTGACGAAATTTGTAAAGAAAGTAAGGAACTTCGAGAATTATTAACTACTTGCTCAAACCCTAGGTATAAAGACATGATTCACTCCAAACAGCATTCGTTAAGTTTGCTAAAATTTACAATGGATCGAATTGAAAACTGTGATCGAATTATTGAAAAGTTGAAAAACAAACCTTTTTGTTGTTTCTTCAGTCGATTGTAAAAGAAAATTCATTTACACCAAAAAATTTATTTATTAAAATTTTTGATCTTAAGTGACAAATGTAATAAAGTTAACACCGTATTAATAATTAGCAAGAGCAAGACTAACGCTGGTAAGACTGTTTTTCAAATATTAAAATCCTTATGGCACTCATACGAAATCGGCGTTTTTAAAAATCCTGAAATTTTAACTGTCTCGAACTTTCATTTTGCCGACCTTGCGGGAAAATATTTATACACTTGCGAGGAATTGGCATTAGAATCCACCTGCATGGTAGAGGCAATGAAACAACTTTGGTAATGAAATGCTAATTTCAGGACCGAAATTAAATATAAGTTTTGCTGAAAGTGAAAAACGTGCTTGATGCATAATTTAATGGTTTAGCATTTATTTCACCGCAATTATACGTCTTTGTTGCCATTATTTTTCTGTTTTCGTGTAAAAATGGATTTTCATATCATTTTCTAATTGTTGATTAATTACATATCCGCCATTAAAATAGGTTGTCGATTGTTGATGTTGATTGTCATTTAATTCCCATTTATCTAAATAGCAAGCTGAACAAGAACATAAACCTGGTATAAGTGCCTTTAACTCGTGCTATGCTAATAAACAACATTGTTTTCAATTATGTCTATTTGCACATGTTTAAATGTGATTGTTGATCTGTTCAATTTGTTGACAAATTGTTAATCTTTATTATTTTTGCTCTTAGTTTCAAAAACGTAGTAACATGCATGGAACCAAAGAAACGCAAGCAACACCAGGTGAGAGAGAGTTCATTTCAATTGTAATTTCATCATTCATTGATTTTGATAAGGTTTTTTACCACTATATGCCAGTGCATAGTTTGAACACATATTTGCTCTTGGTGTTATTGCTTTCCCAAGAAAATTTTTGTGCTCAGATGTTACAAGATTGACGGGACTGACAATGAAGACACTAATAATTTGATGTTTTAAAAAAAATGAATGAAACACAAATAAAAAGACGTATCAATGGTCTTATTTGAATGAACGAAGATATGAATTACTTGTATGAAGTGGATGCCATTTATGTTTTAATTAGTTAAATTTTTTCTTCAGATGAACCGGCCAGGTTATCTCTAGGTGATGGTGAATGCAATGAAGGTACACAATTTAATGCATCAGTAAACTTTTTTTGTATAAAGGTGGTGACAAATAATATTCCGTTTGATGTTTTGGTGAAACACTTATATGATAAAAGTACTTTAGGGCAATTTCATGAAAACGTAACACTAGTACCAAAATTTAAATATCTTCAAAATGAGACATATTTGGTACCAATAGAAATCCAAAAATCTCAATATTTTAATGCAAAGTTAACAATTTAAAAAAAATTATAATTTTGGTAATATTTTACCATATTAGGGCATTGTGTATCGCAAACCCAAATTTCATTATTTTCATGGTTCTTTATAAATATGCTGGTTTTTTTAATGTTTGCATTGATATTTTTTATTTTAATGGTGCAAACTAAAACAAAATACTAAAGCTTGCGTAGCAATTTTTTTTATGAAAAAATGTAAATCCGGGAAATGGTAGCTGTAGTTACCGCGTCTTACAATGCTGGTACGTCCGTCACAAAATGAAAGCAAAAAGTTTGATAGGAAATTAAGGAGATAACAGAAATCAAAATCACTTCAGATCCTAAATAAGTTCAATCATACTAACATCATACATGAATAAGATATTTCATATCATCTTCAATAATGGTAGAAAAATGTGACAGACGTACAAGATTTTTGTACGTCCATCACGTACGTCCGTCACAGAAAATTTAAGTGACTTTTGAATGCTGATTCACTTTGAAACAAAGTCATTCTAATGAGTAATGGTTTCATGACATAGTAATCCTTCATTGATTTACATTTTGTAGAATGTTGGCAAACTTGGTATGGACCATGAGACAAACTATATTAAGCTGAGACCTTCTGTTTTGCTCCAAATTAAGTAAATTCACCTTCTAGTGATTACTTCTTTGAAATATTTAAAAAGCAAATATTAAAGTTTTTTGTGCCAACTTGGTAAAGGCCATGTGACAGAATAAAATGGTAGCTTTTTGTGATCTTTCTCTTTTACTTTACACTTTCTGCTGCAAACGTTGTCTGCTGAGTGTATCATTATCAATGGCAAAAACTGATAAAGAAAGACAAGCTAATAGAAGAGAAAAAATTAAGGCGAACAAAGAAGCTTACAAAGCATACTTGGAGAAGGATAAAATTTTAAAAGTAAAAAACCTCTATGGTTTTTCAAAGCAATAAGATTTTTAGTAACTTTGAACAGTTGACTTTAGCGCTTTCATGTAAAAAAAAAAAAAAAAAAAAAAAAACATGATAAGCATCAGATTCATCAAAAAATTCCTGTTCACCAATATTGTGAATTAAAATTAGTTTCTAGCCAAATCTTCAACATAACAAATTGTGTGGTACAATATGGGCCCACAACAGCTAAAACATATTGACTATGCAAATTTTTTTTAATATAACACAGATATGAGTTGTTAAGGAAAGCCTTGAAAAATGGAACCAACCAGCTAATCCTGTAAGATTTAGTGGCTAATATCAAAAACGAACATAAAATACCTCCGGCAGATCAACATTAAAACAAGACGAATTGCCTTCTAGTAGTCCGTTATGCACATTAGAATCTAAAAATTTAAACAAAGTAATTAAATCTAACAACCAGGGGCGAATCTTGACTACACTGAGGAATAACTCAAGAAAAATAGGCTTTGATAGACCTGAACTACCTTTAGAAATTAGTAATAAAACTTTGCTTAACAGTAAAAACCGTATTTAATAATTTCTCAAAAAACAAGCTCTAGTGAAAAATGGACTAGAGAAAATAAAAGACAAAATAATGGATCCAGGCAACCAAAATTTTCAGCAGTTGACCATAAGGTGTAAAACATGCCCTTAATGGTCCTTCAAACAGACTTTGAGAAAATTTCTAAATTGCTGCTTTTAGACTTAAAGTGAAATATTTCTGGTCAGACGGACTGGATCCTATAGTTTTTTCAAAATGGCTAAAATGCAAAAGTAAACATAAATAAGGGGTAAGAAGAGTATACCACCCAGTCGTGTACCCCTTCTTCAACTATTAGAGTGGATGTAGTGCTGCCTGCATTTCAATATCTGTTCTAGGGTGCTGAATACTGGTCTTCCTACTGTCTTTGTCTGGTGAGTATAGGATGCTCGTTTCAGTTAAATAATGCTTGTTAGCTGTTTCTGTTGAGGTTAACGAGATAGTAGTTTCCTGATTGCTACACTGCCGACTGGTAGAAAAGAAACCAAACTCTTTCCTATAGCAGCTTTTCTATAGAGGTTGCTCCATCAACAATTGTTAAATGGTGTCTTCACACTAATTTTTCTTATGTGGAATCTTTCCCCTCTTGTTTAAGTTTGTCTGACTTTACTGGTCCTGGTTACCATCCTATCAATCGCAAGCACTCATCTTTTCACATGCATGGCCTTGGCATCATTGTACGTGTCAGTCTTCCTGTAGCTTGCGAAATCTCTCTTGAAAACCCCAATGAATCAGACATTTGTTTAAGCCCACCTCTGGAGTCTTAGCAGTTATCTTTTCTTCTTATACCACTCTCTTTCCAAACGGTCCTGTAGTATAATTCAAAAATTTCTGAAAATATTTAATAACTTCAGTGCAGTGCTATAAATCACCCGCCTTACTTTACAAAAATGTTTTTTAGGCGTGCGAAATGATGTTTAAAAAATACCATACGTTTATTTCACGAAAGAACAACAATAGCTATATATCTAATAAATAACTAGATAGTCACTTCTTTTCTCATTCAATATGTGATGAGGTATTCACATGTCAAGTATTTAGATTCACATTAATGCTTTTTTGTAGATCAGTGTGATCTTGGTGAGATTTTGAAACAATTTACTTGTAAGGTACAAGCCGAAAATTTGTTTATAGAGGATATGTTGTAATTTCATTGAATGAAACCCATCTCTTTAGCGAAAGGCTAAGATTAAAGAAAGGGAGAAGGGCTGAAAATTATTTGGACACCCAAATAATTGTCCCCAAAAAAATAAAAAGGCCAAAAAAAAAGTGTAATTTACAAATAACTTTGTATGCCTTTCCTGGACAAGACCAGGATTTCGATGTAATAAAAATATCCCAGTCATGGAAAATTCTGGTTTTCACGCCCTTACACTTTGATGGCAATTAATGACAATTAACGACCAATAAACGACTTATAATAGACTGGAAGACTGGAGATCAATTAAATTTTCCATAAAAATTTGTTTTGGAAAAGTTTTGCAGTGCTGTAAATTTAGAACTGGTATGGCTGCTCAGACAGTTTCAAAACATTTGGAAAAAAAATGTCCACAAAAACAAGGCAATGAACTTCAACTTCATTTTCATGCATATTAATGGAAATGAAGGTGAAATAACCTTACAAGAAGATAGCGATGTTGATCTGAACTGGGAAGTTCTGGATGTGTCCCTGGCTGCCTATTCCTCTGCAAAGAATTCCTTTTAACCAGTTTCTTAACCTTATAAATTTAATTATAAAGGAAGGAAATATTGATCAGTCAGTTGTGGGACGTTGTTAATGCGTATGTCAATGATAAAGCATGTGCTGGGTGGTGGTGCTTCCAAAATCCTAAAAGTGGCAAACTAATTTAATGTGTTGATGGATTGGTCTAACATACATCAAAAAGATAAAGAGCTAGTTTATGTTAGTGTTTAACAAAGAAAAATTTTTGCATGGTGGGAATCCTGCCAGAAAAAATATATTTGAATTTTGAAAAGTCTGAAAAAGTTGATGCCGATTAAAAATTGTTTATTGAATTTATTAATTATTTATTAATTATTTATTAATTATTAATTAATTATTTATTAATTATGAACTAACTAAAAAATGTATTGGGATGTGTAGTGATTGTGCCTCTATCAATACAGGTTGAAAAATGGGCTCGGTAAGAAACTAATACAAGATTATCTCCACATTTGTTTGTTTTGGTGAGTATGCCATCGACTTGAACTTACAACAAAAGACACATACAAGGGAGCTCTTTTATTCGACATTAAAGAAATGTTAATGTGTTTGTATTATCTATATGACTAAAGTTCTAAAAAACTCAGGTTGTTTAGCGAATTACATAAAACACTCTAGGAAACGTTAAAAGAAGAAGCAGAAAACAGATTAATTCTTTGGAAATCTGCAAAGTATCTGTTAGGTATGAGCAGCTGTTAACCCCTGTAATGGAACTTTCCCTAAGTTGGCAAAACGGCTATAACAGTATAGTTTACTAGAGAAGTATTGGAGCATTAATGAAAATTTGCGAAAAGGGCAATGTTTTAAAATTGAAACAGATTAGCTTTGCTTTGAAAATATTGGAAGAGGAAGATGGCAAATACCAAGGGTTTACGCTTTCAAATGTTTAACAAGGGAATTTCTTTATTGAGAATCATTCTATCAAATGTTGTCAGCTCATTTTAGATTAGGTTTGAGGGTGGCTTGAACAAGGAGTTAGTAAGTTTTATGTTGAAAATTTTAGACTCCAAAGTTTAGATTACAAATATTACAACGCAAACTACTGATGGCAATGATAATCCGGAATGCATTGAACTTGTCGTTTCAACAGCAAACAATAATATGCACGAGTCAAATTCTAAGCATGAGCAGAAAAGTGAACCAGATGAAGATAAACAATACTCAACAGTTGACTGTCAATTTTGTATGGATAAGGACTGATGTATATTCTTGTTTATTTTAGGTAAATAAAAACCTACATTATTCACACAATATATTCGTATCTTCAGTTTACATTAATTTTATTTACCTTTATGTTGAAAATGGACAGAATTCTTTGACCTGAACATTTCGGAACCGAACCTAATGCTACAAACTCTGAAAAACTCTATCGACATAGGAAAACCACATTCATGAATTATGTGGAAACCGCAGTCCCGACCGACAAATATACTCCTGATACCATAGCACGTAAGAAATATTATGTGTTGATTAATAGTATTTCAGCAAATGTTTTCGAAATAATTAGCAATGTAACCGAATTCTGAGAAGCGATAAAAGCATTGGATAATTCGTACATTAAGCCATCAAACATAGCAATAGAAAAAAAGCTCATACAGCAAAACAAGAACCAGCACAATCTATAGACGTTTTCTTACAACAGCTCGAATTGGTAGCAAAAATCAGAAAATGCGGGAGGAAAGGCCACTGGGCAATAGTATGTAGATCACCCCGAATATCTGCTTCAATTCATCACTCTGATAGTAGTTTCCCAAGTCTTCCATGACTAGACATCGAAAATAACAAGGACAAGTCATACTCTACAAAAAACAATACAGGTGTGTCGTACACAAAATGTAAAATCGATTCAGTGTTTGTCAAGTTCATGATCGATTCAGGAAGTATTGCAAAATATATAAATAAATCAACTTCAAATAAACTGAAACTATTCATAATACCAAAAACAAAAACTGTATCACTCGCAGATCCAAATCAGACAGCAAAAATCGTAGAAGTTGTTGTCGATATTACTCTTAATAATAGTACCCATTGTGGCATTGTAATTGAAGTTATAGACAATCTATTCATCGATCTAATCGTTAGTAAAGACATAGTCAAAAAGCACAATAAAGTAACATTTAATTTTTCTGGACCTAAACATGAACTCGTTTTAGGAGCCATGAATACTGATCATTTTCCAGCAATGAAAGTGCCTCCACTGCCACTGTTCCACATCTAAAAGAAAGCGTAAAACCTGTAGCAACAAAATCTCGTTGATACACATCAGCCGATTCCAATTTTATTAAAGAAGAAACAGCAAGGCTACTCAGAGAAGGTATAATTGAACCATCAAAAAGCGCATGGTGATCGACTATAGTGATACAATCAACATGTTCACTGAGTTAGATGCTTATCCAATGCCAAATGTTGTGACGATGATTGACAGCATTTCTAAGTACAAATATTATTCGACGTTAGATTTAAAACCGGCTCATCATCAAATACTCATCACAATAGAAGATCGAAAATACACTGCGTTTGAAGTCAACGGTCAACTGTATCAGTTTTTTTGCCTACCTTATGGAGTTACAAACGGAGTAAGCACCTTCCAGAGAACTGTCGATACAGTAATTCAAGATGAGTCCTTATCCAATGTGTTTGCATTCGTTGACAATGTCACTATATGTGGATGGACACAAGAAGAACACGATCAAAATCTTACACAGTTTTACAATGTAGCCAAGCGTTACAACATCACATTTAATGAAAGCAAAAGTATTATCTCAGCTACCACAACATCATTATTAGGATACACTGTTAGTAACAACCAGATTTCACCCGACTATGATAGACTATCTGCTCTATTACAAATGCCACCTCCAACCAGCTTGAAATCGCAAAAAGGTATAGTCGGATTGTTTTCCTACTACAGCAAATTCATTAAAAACTTTTCAGACAAAATTTATCCATTAAATCACAATGTTACTTTTCCATTACCACCTCATGTCCTTGAACTTTTTGAATCTTTAAAGAATGATTTAAAAAATGCTACTCTAGTAACAGTTGATCCTAATGGAGACTTTGTTGTAGAAACGGATGCTAGAGATAACCAGCAAGGCCATCCCGTTGTATTATTTTCAAGGACACTGAATCGGAACGAAAATAAGCACCACGCAGTTGAGAAGGAAGCTGCTGCCATAGTAGAATCCTTGAAACATTTCTCTAAGGTAAATACTAATAACTGACCAAAAAAGTATCAGCTACATGTATGACAACACACATAAATCTAAATTGAAAAGTGAGAAAATCAATCGTTGGCGAGTAGAACTATCACAATTCAAATTTGATATTATTTACCGCCCAGGTAAAGAAAATGTTGTTGCTGATACTTTTTCGAGAATAGCATCAGAGGTTCACCCGCTAGAAGAACTTCGTAATTTACATGAACAGTTATGTCACCCCAGAATAAGTCAATTAAGTCATTTCGTACGTTCCAGAAATCTACTGTTTTCTATGGAACACGTTAAAAAGGTAACCAACTCATGTCAATCGTGTTTATGCTTAAAACCGAAATTAATTCGAACTCAAGGAACACTTATAAAAAGCATTCAAACCGTTTCAGCGTTTATGTATGGACTTTAAAGGTCCACTCCCAGTCTCGAGTGGTGATAAACAGTATTTACTCACCATTATCGATGAGTATTCACGTTTCCCATTTGGTTATCCTTGTAAGGATATGACAAGTAAGTTGATAATTAGCTGTTTAACAGACCTGTTCTCTACCTTTGGTATGCTGGACATGGTTCACAACGACAGCGGTACTAATTTCCTATCAGCAGAAACAACAACATTCTTACTCAGTAAAGGATATAACCCACAGTGTAATGGACAAGTTGAGAAACTTAACAGAACATTATGGAAAGCTATACAGATAACATTACATTCACGTAAAATGAAACCAATTCACAAGAAAATCAACGTCTGGAAAATCCATATACGTTAAAAATCACACACAATCAAGAAAGAGTGATACATTAGTAACACCAACTACTCTTTTACAAGCTGATCCAGAATATGGACACATACACTTATCGTCCAGAGTCGAAACTACTATGAATTTACGAGAAGTTGCATGGAACGATGGAGAAATAGTTGATAACAATAATGATAGTGAAAATACAAGTGTAGGTAATTGTACGGTTCCTGAACTTAGTAATCAGATGGTTGACAATCCCTGTATTTCT
>JAUZNK010094999.1:0-12248 GCA_035046665.1 Euphysa ruthae
TATATTGATTTATCAAGGGGTGGATAGGAGCATGCCTTTGTAAATTTGATTTATTATCAAATATGTATTTACTGTTCAGTAATATACTGTTCTGTATATGTCATGAACAATAGCACATCTCAAAAACACATATCTATTTATATTCAATTATTCCAAAAACTAACAATTTCTGTCATTCTAAGGCGTGTAAAGGATTATTGTTAACCATGATTGATTGATTGATTGATTGAATTGTTCGGTAAAGTAATACTTTATTAAAAATCGTGGTATTGATGCTCCTGATAAGTAAAACAAACATCATGAAAGATAATATACTTCAAAATGGTGCTGAAGAAAGACGATTTTAGAATCTTAAAAGTATTTCATTATATAAAACTAATTTGCAATTTATCATTTCCTTCCTTTTTTTTTTTTTTTCTTTCTTTTTTGATTTGATTTGCTAACAATTCAATCGTTAATTAGAGCACTGAAAATATAATGATTTTTCCCAAATTTTAGGCAATTTAAATGGTTTTTATATCCTGAGTTCAAGTTCATAAATATTTCCAATTGTAATCTTGTGACATTTTATCAAAGAATTTATATAAACTTGCATAAACAGATTGTTTCAGCCATCGGGTCATAAAAAGCCAATTTATGTTTTAACTCCCAAATTACTACATGGGTTTAGAAAGAAGCACGTGGATTTATTTTGCGTGATATAAACTTTTTTAGTAAACTATTTATTTGCTCAAATTTGGGACAGTATATGTATAGTAAAAGCGGGATTGCATATATAGATGTTACAAAAAAAATCTGTAAATTTTTGTCTAGGAAGGATTATATTCTTTAAACGAAGTGAAGTTTATTACTAGTTTTATCTATAGGTTCTGTAACTGTAGCATTAGGCTCTATGGTTGATCTCAATAAAAAAAAACAGTGACTTTTAAGTCAAACACCCAAATTTCCGCCAAAACCTTGTACTTTAGCAGAGTATTTTTTAAATGATTGTGGATATGTCACTTAGTTACAATGTTTGATTTTCATTTCATTTCATTGCATGTCAATGTCACCTAGGCTTCAGCATAGATTTCAATTGATGTTAAGTTACTAGTTGTAAAATACAATTTTTGATAAAAATTTTTGATAAAAATTCTGCTTCCTAAAAAAAACTAAATAAGTAATGTAACTGATTTAAGCCATGTCATGAAAATCAAGCAATATAAGTTAAATAATTAGTCAAGTTAAAGCGATTTTCCTAGTAATTATTTTACGTATGCTGCAAATGATTAGCTTTTTCTTTTGATAAAATTTTAAGCTTATATTCTAAAATAACTTTCTTTAACCTTAATAAGAGTATTAAAAGAAAACAGTTTTTATGTTTATACTTTTATATAAAAATTATATAAAAGTCGTTTTTATTACCAGCAATCCATATTTCTTAGTAACATTCTATTTTTAATTGGCAATTAATAATAACATTTTTTAAATGAATCGAATAGTTAAATTTTTAAAAATGTATTTCAATATATTATTTTTTAGGAAACGATTTAATCTTTTTTAATCTGAATATATTTGTATTGATAAATTAAGTACAAAAAATGAATGAGTTGATAAAGGTCCAGTAAATTATAGAACAAGGACGCAAATTACGTAGAAATAACAAAGCGATTATTCACGTGAACAAACGATGATTTAAGTTAAAGTAAACATCGTAGTTGCAAAGTAAACAAAATAAATCACATGTAGACTTGTTTTTTTCATTTCACAACAGATTTATATTTAAAAACAAAAGTTTTTGTTTTGTCACGATCATTTTATAGGCGTGTTATTAAGATTGATTATTTTCTTAGATGAGAAGCCTCATGGATGTTTTTTTAGCACAAGTTAAACTCTTCAGTCTCATGCCTCTTGTACATCACTAGTTTATTTTGACTTGCAAAACTAATTTAAAAGCCTATAGTATCAAAAGCCTTTTGTAGTGTAATTATTACAAATATACTCGGTTTTGTGAAACTCAAGATACCGTGCTTTGTTTGAGAAACATTGAAACATCTGAACTTTTCACACGAAATTTCTACACAACTGCAGTGCTAAAGCTAACTCTGAAAACTGAAAACAAAAAAGATGATGAATAAAATATATCGTACTTTGAGATGGAGAAGACCGAGCAAAGTCATAATGTGTGGATTTTCCGGTGAAAATCTAAAATAGAAAAAAACAGTTAACAAAAAGGACAAACTATTTGCCAAAAAAAGTTTTTGTGCTTCTTTTAGTGAAAAAATAAATAAAATTTATTTCTGATTACTGATAACTGATAAACAGTCTTTCTTTCATACTGAGAAACAATTTTGAAGCAACATGTATGTATATGTTAACAGTATAAAACAAGTTTCACTTAAATTGACGGAAGTAAAAGAGACCAGAAGGATTTGGTGATCAAATTGAAGAGTTTAAAAACCGATCAAAAATTTTTTTCAAAAAATCTTTAGTTCTCAAATTATAGTAATTATTATAGTATTCTTCAGTCTGTTTCAAGATTTTTTTATACAAAAATTAATTTGAATAACCTGATTGACTTTGAGCTAAGCAAATATAATAGAACAATTATTTTATTTTTTTATTATGTATTGAGTAAACAAAAATAAAATATAGAAATAAATACCCATAAGCTTTTTCATAAACGTCTAATGCTCCATTAAGATCATTTTCTTTTAAAAAACACTTCCCTAGCATCATGTAAGTGGTATCGTGTCGTGATTTTGATAATGCTGAGTTTAGCACTTCCTTTGCTTTTCTGATGTTGCCATTATAAAACCAACAAACTCCTGAACAAAATATCAAAAAGAATTTTATCCAATGTAATAACATTGGTAGAAATACTTTATTACATAAATTATGTAGATGAAAATAATTTTCAAAAGTGACACGTTAAATTTTTTTTTAACTTGAAAAATATTTTGAGTCTCAATAACACTCCGTTTTATGTATGTAACGGGTAATTATCACCAGGTGTTCCTGGTGCTAAGGTGGTTAAAAGCCCTACAGATTGCACTTTTGAGGAACTCAGATTGTGGTTAGAATGTCACGGTAAGAAAAAAGGTGGGAAAAGAGATGAACTTGTATTAAGAGAACAGGAGGCCATCGATTTAAAACTGCCAGAGCTGATCTAAAAGTCGAAGGCGGGAAGCGGTATGACATCAAAGCTGCATCTAGCTTAGATAATGCTAACTGTTTGACACCTATTGTTTTTCCTGCTGAAGGAGGAAAATCGTTTCCTTATATTTGCCTGCAAATTTTAATTATGGAAATGTTTCTCAACTTATTGTGGAGTCAATTTCACAGTCATGAAATGAATGAATCATGAATTATGAACATGTCCTCTATGTCAAAACAGAGAGGACATGTTTATGAATAGAATTTGGGTCAACCAAAAATATTCTCATATGGGTGCTAGCCCAGAAGGATTAATTTATAACAACATTTTTGAACCAAAATGATTGTATTTGGGCCTAGTAACTTAAAAAAAAATTTTATTAAAAAATCTAAAATGGTGCCTGCTCTATACTTACAACCTTTGTGAAAATTACAGCGAAAACTAATAAGCAGTTGTTGAGAAAATGCATTACAAGCAGATGGACATGGATAATTGTATAGTAAAATGTTTTAAAGTCTACAAATACAATGTTTTTGCACCTTAGGGTACCAAAAAAATCTAAATTCAACATTTCATTACCTCAAACCTTCAAAATTTCAAAAAAAAATCTAATAATACAAGAAGAAGTGAAGGCCATATAAGAATTTGTATGTTTAATCCAGATTACAGTCAAGCTTTTGCACTCATGAAATAAAAATGGCTTACTAGCTATGAAAATATACTTAATAAACTTAAAGATGCAACTCATATATAAATAATATAAACAACAAATCACAATTATTAAAAAAAGCTAATTACTAAAAAATATTTCTAAACTTTGGCTTTGAGCATATAACACACTAAACATATATCACATGTCAAACTAATCAAAAAATTATAATATATATATATATAAAACAAAGTATAAAATGAAGTTGACTAATAGAAATGAATATCTGCTGCTTAAACCAAATTTTAAAAAGACTAATAGATTTCAAGTTACCAGAAAAAAACTGTTAAACTATTTACAAAATTTTAAACTGATTCATTCACTAAACTTTGCACATGTCATGTTACTAAGGGTTTTTTTTCATAGGAAAAAAAGTTTTTGGTGAGGGACTGTGAGGGATACAAATTTATTTTTTTATGCTTGCTCAACTTTACTAAAAAGTTTTGAAAATTTTATCATCCTAATCTTTATACATTACAAAAAAACATCAAATTTTCCCCAAAAAAATTGACTGCTGCTATGGGTCACTCTAATAAACAAAAATTTTCAGTAGCTTATCATATTTGAATGAAGTCTTTAACAGACAAAATTTGAAAAAACAGCCAAAAAAAAAGAGGAAAATCCTTCCTAAAAATGTCTTGCTGAAGGTCCCTTGCTAAGAAACAAAAACTTTTTATATGTTGTTTCTGCTAGTCAAAGTATGATCATTCAAAATAAGTATCGTAGTAAAGAGATGCCATTGTAATGTCCTTCTGAGAAGAAAACTGAATAGTGGTTTCAAAGAGTTTTTTTCAGACGTGAACATTCAATAAATTATTTTTATAATGATTATAATGCACTAAAAGTTTAATTTTATGGAATGAGGAAGTCTACATAGAGTTATTTTTATCATTTAATACAGCTTAGAGATACTTACCCATGTTATGAAGAATTTCCCAATCATCAGGTGATCGCTTCAGAGCTTCATCATAAACACTTAAAGCGACTTTGTGTCTTCCCAACAAAAACCTAGAGTAGAAAGTCTTTTGTCAATTCTGGTATTTTCTCTGTCCTGGTGATTTAAAAAAAACTGGCCATTTATCTATATCTAAATTTACCTGTGAAGTAAATAACGCATAAAGCAGAAAAAAAATTGGCAGGTTTCTCTTAGGGACAGAATATGCCGTCTAACATCCTGAATAACAATATTTTTTAATAAGGAAAAAATTTAGAGAAGAATTCAAAAAAAAATTAATTTCACTTCTCTTTCATGCAGTAACTTCACAAAAAATTTCAAAAATGAAAAATTAGTAAATAAAAAAGATGGACTGGAAAATGGAAAAAGGGATTTCAAGGAACTAAATACGTTAGGCTCTATTTAACAAGTTGTTTAAATAATGAAAAATGTTTTTAACTTTGTCTAAACAGCACAAACTGTTCTCAAGTTATAAGCATTTGAAGTTTTATGAGTATAGTTAAAAACAAGCCTTGTGATGACATCACAGTTACATATGACATATTTAGGACATCACATTTTCATC
The DNA here is from genome assembly GCA_035046665.1 of Euphysa ruthae. Lineage (NCBI taxonomy): Eukaryota > Metazoa > Cnidaria > Hydrozoa > Anthoathecata > Corymorphidae > Euphysa > Euphysa ruthae. The sequence continues at coordinate 5,366 of JAUZNK010094999.1, forward strand.
TACATATTCAGAAATAGCAACAGTTTAAAAGCTTTTTTTATTTCATTAAAATCTTGCAGCAAGTATTGATATTTTTGTTGAAAACTGAACTGAAATTAAAAACTCAAATTCAATGATATCAAGATTTTACAGGAAATATATTTTTTTCTCAACCACTGAAATGCTATGAAAATTTGTGGAGTTTTAGTACCCAATCTACCTCGTGAATTTGTTTCATTATTTTTAAAGTTTTCAGTGACGTAGTGCCATGGAAATATTTACTAAAATCAAAGTAGCATCTGAGCTATGGTACCAAAACTTTCTTTTTCAACAATACTCAGGCTGATAAAATAAAGTAAGTAGTCAGCATAGCTTTTGAGTTATGATCATAGCATGAAAAACGGTTAATTTAAAGTGATATTTTGGAAACTAACAAAGATTGCCGATTTTAGCAATTAACTAGACTGTGTACTAGACATTTCCTATGCTAGTTGCTAACTAATATTCTCAATAACAAAACTGCTGTAAATCAAAATATATCAAAATCAATTTCTTTTGTAGAAAAATTATTAAACCGTAGTAATTCTGAGGGTACTTATGTGAATACTTACAAACAACGAGCTACTTGCTTCCAATTATCAACACTGGATTGGTTGATCTGCTGGCAGACTTGAAATAATTCTAATGATTCCTGTATCTCCCCTTCCTTCCGTAATATCAATGCTGGAAGTAATTAAAGAATACATAAACCTAATCTACACAACTGCTATAACTCTTAATAGGTATGACAAATAAAATCCACAGGATTTGATAATAATGGAAAAAACTTGCAAATAAATGAAGATATACAGATATAATAAATGGGGTGCACGGAACCACACTTAGAAAAACATGCAACTGTAATGACGCTAAAATTACAGTCACACGATGATTCTTTAACCCCCTGCAAAAATGAAGAAAAAAGAAAGATGATATTTTGAAAAAATTTCAAAATTTCATTTAGTAAAATATACTATAACTTATTTTAATTATTAAAATTTATTATTTATGGTCCCTTAAAGGGATTCCAAGGTACTTCGACATGCTGGGCTCTATTTAAAAAGTTGTTTAAATGATAAAGAAGCTTTTTATTTAATCAAAACAACAGTTCTCAAGTAAACTTTTAAATGGCTAAAAACAATAACTGCTTTATAAAGACTTTTAATTTGCTTGACTAAATTGTTATGAAAAACATTATTTGATTAACCACTTATACTCAGGGTGGGTAAAAAAGGTAAAATTTGAGGTTAAATAATTCGCTACATTGTTTTAAAGAATTTTATTCGAAATATAGGAACAAAAGTTTATTTATTTGATATATGAACCTTTAAATGATTAAACTATACAACTTTACAACTTTTTGATTTTCTGCACATTTTTATAATGTCCAAAACAAGGGTTGAAGTATCTATTTATTTATTTTGCTTTGTCGGTAAATCAGAATAGGCATAGGTAATAAACTTTTTGCTAAAAACCTTTTTTCATGATCAGTCATACCATATATACTTATCCAGCTGTTCACTTATTAGTACAAAAGAATGTTTAAACTCCTTTGCATAGAATTTCCCAAGCTACTTTTTTATAAACTAAGCTGACAAGCTTAGATTAAATATTTAGAGTTTAATAACTTATTTATTATTATGGGACAAAACTGCAGCTCCATCTATAAAGCTTTATACAAATTTCAGCTACCCACCACCAATAAGTTATAATGGCTTGAAATATACAAAATTTCCACATTGAGCCATATTCGTAAACCTTGGTAAAAGTTGTTTTAAAGCGTGAACATAAAGATTTAATTTTCATCAAAAAAAGTTCCACACAAACATTTGCATGTCTCAAATGTATTTTATAAAGTGCGACATGTTTAATTTTATCCTGTCATATTACTTCCAGCTTGTAACACTCCTCATCAAGTTATCCCTTTCTACCAAAGTGGTAGACAATGTAGTGACAAATAGATAATTAGCTACAAATCAAACTTTGTGATAATATAATCTGGGTATTTAATATGTAAAATTTTAGTACGAACATCCAAAAAAATATATTGAGTTAAAAAAAAAAAAAAAAAAAATAGAAAACAATGGTATTGTAAACTTAAACTTTTTTTTTCTTGATGACAGTTTGGGGAAAAAGCAGTCAATATGAGTCTTCAATGAGACTTTTGAAAAACTGTCTTTTTTTTATATACGGCCGTAATTATGAAATCTTGAAAGGTTTTGGAAACATTATATATGCAACCTCATCAGCCAATGTTTTAAATCATAAAAATTACGTAAAGAAATTAAACCAGTTAGCACTAATGATTGAAATTTTTAAAACCTTTTGTCAGTTATTTTGGCATTATGGCCTTTAGCAAGCATTTTAAAATATTTTCCTGTAAAATTTAGCAATTTTTTGTCATTCTATAGCCTGACTTAATATTCTATAGCCTGACATTATTCTGTTTCTAAAATCTCCTGTGAGTAATGCAAAGGTACACATACAGTAAAAAATAAGAATATATATGTACCTTGTACATACATAGCATATTCACACGTCCCAGCAGATTCTTGAATAATTTCCTTTGACAATGCCTAAAAATATATGAAAATACGGAATGGAGAATGACGTATGTCAATATCTAACATGTTGCTTGAGAAAAAATTTGTTTAATTTTTTAATTTAATTAATTTAATTTTTAGAATCAAACGATGAAAACAGTCTAGCATTTATATTAACTCCAATAATAAATAAGATGTATGTGAGTGTATTTTATTTAATTATAACTAACAATAAATTTCAAATAATTAACAACTGTAATAATTAACAACTGTAATAATTAACTTAATAACTGTCAATCTCAATACCACAAGGAGAAGGTACAGATTTACCATTGATACTGAGACTGACAAATTTTTATTTCACTCGCTTAGATTCAATCAAAGAGGGAAGGTGGAGCTACAGGATCTATTGTTTAATAGAATGACAGACAATGTTGGATATTGTTTACGTAAGAAGAAAAATGTACAATTTTTTTGGAAAGTGAACATTTCCTGTCTTTTACCCCCTTCTAAGAAAAACTATACCTTTTTTTCCCCAAGTAGGTAGAATCGGTATTGATTCACAAAGCAAGTAAAAAGTGAAATCAAATGTTAATTGTCGAGAGATCAAAAATGTTGAAGATTTTGCTATGTTTCATAAAGTTTCATAAATTAAAATAACTTTCAAGTTTCGTATCAATTTAACATGTCTCAAAATCAAAGTAAAAAAATTCACCATTCAAGTTTAGTTATTTTTATACCATTATCGTTTCAGAATCAAATACATAAAATTTACCTTGCAAAGATCAAACTCTTTACGTATGTAGTGCTTATGAAGCAACCAATTGCGTCGTTCAAAAACAGCTAACTCTGAAGCTAAAAAGATAGTGTTACAGATATTTTTCACCAAAAAATGTGAAATAGAAATTAGGCACAGGGTTCATCTACATCACCATTATCACCATCAAAATCACCATCATCACCCAACCGCCACTACCAACACCACCACCACAACCACCACCACAAAAGACTGCTTAACAAGTATTTTAGTCCAGTTTTTCTTCTGCTTAGAATGGTTTTTATAGTTTAAAACATACTAGTTCAAAAATCTCCTTTTATTTTGGGTCCTAATCTTTACATATTATTTGACGTTTTGTGTTAAAGCAACACTAATATATTATTTAATAAAAAAAGCCAAATAAGTTATCTGAAATATAACACTCTGTTATGATTCTTTTGATATGATTCTCCAAAACTTTTAAATGCAACTAATATTAAAACATTTAAAACAGTTCTACATTTATACATACTTATTGTTCATTTATGATTTACTGCACTTTTAAAATGATAAAAAAATTTGCTAAAAAATTTTTTATATTTATATTTATATTGAGACAAATAAAAAACTATTTTAGTATATATGCATCATCATTTGACATAATATCAAAGCTGTAGCAAGTTGATATACATAAAAACTTAATGCAGATCGTTTTAATGTTAGAAAATATAAAAATCTAAGTATACGTTTTTGTATTTTTTTCTTATTACTCAGTGAAATGTTATAACCAGCCTTCTTAACAACCTTAACAACCTAGTTTGTTAGCTTTTTGTCAAAATCTGACACTCAATTACCTAATGGATCCTTACGAAAAATTCTCCATGAGCAACAGCAAATTATAAAGGTTTATGGCGTGCATTGAGTCTCTTGGCTTTGTACATCATTAAAAGAAAAAAATTATTAAAAAATAAGCAAAATTATTACGCTTTCCAAGCCTCTTTGGTTTTTTTGGTGCTGGCTTTGACACAATTTCAGGTGCTTGTATATTTCCTGCTGCACTTGACTCTGATGGAATTTCCTGCTCACCATCAGACATTCTCTACTTATATAAATAGTTTCTACCTAGAATAAAACCAGAGACAAGTAGAATTAAATCAGCTTTATCCAAAACAAGAAGGTATCTGAATATTTTTACAAGTACCAAAAAATAGACAAGAGTTCACACATTGTTAATATTTATTTTTCGCTTGAAAGCCGAAAAAAATTTTAAACTGCCGCTAAGCTAAAATGTTTCAAAGTAATATTAGCTAAGATAATAAAAAAAAAACACACACACACTCTTCTAACTTCATTTACAAAAACTCTAAATGTTTAATATCCTACAAGTATAACATCACGTAGTTTTTGCATCATTACATGACAAATATAACACAATGCAATTTTTGAATTATTACTGATAAAAAGTTAACAAGGTGCAACTTTTCCATCGCTACATGTGAAATGTCTTACATGATGCAGTTCATCACGTGTAAAATGACATGTTTTTGGAATTAGAGCAATAACTTAAGGAAAGTAAAAAAAGTTTAATCTTATTTTGTCATCAAAAAAATAATGAAAAATAGAAAAAGAACACAGAATTGCATACCAAATTGTAATTTTTCAATCTGTAAAATCCATAACCAATGAATAAATGAATTTATAGAAGATCTTTGACTTTTTAAAGAGTCCGAAAACAGATAGATTAGCAGCTCACGGAACAGCTTCAGAACATAAATTTCGACCATATTTACTGTTTACTGATTAAAGAAAAATTCCAAAAATAATAGAACCAGAAATTTATTTTATAAAGAGTCAAATATAAAATTCAAAAAATATAAATTTCTACTTTGTCTTCTCCAAATTTTGAATAAGTCTGGAATGGGTCAATTTTTTTTTTCATTCTTTCAGATCTAACTTCTTAGAATAATAAAAAAAATTATTTAAATAACAATTAAGATTTGGTCTCGTTTTTTGACAGTATTGAAATTACTTTGGATTTGGTTTTGAAAAAAAAAAAAAAATACGTTATATCCATACATAGTGAAATAAAAATATTGTTTCTAATTTAAAATGAATTTAAATTTAAATTAAAGTATGCAACACCGCCTTTGTAAAGACACAAAATTAAATATTTAAATAATTTGATGTTTAAATTTGAATTAAATGCTAATGATACAGAATCAACGGTATTGAAATTAATTTTGATTTGGTTTTAAATTGGTAACTAACAACAAAGACATCATATCTTATTGTCTCGATTGAATTATTATCTACAAATTATAATATTATCATTATTGTTAATAAATGAATAAATTTTCGCAGAAAATAATTTCAAATGATCAGGTTAGAAAAAAAACGTCTTTGTATTTTAATTTTTTGTATTTTTCTAATAACCTAAAAATGTAAATGTATATTTTGGGGGCGAGATGGATGCTCTTTCACAAATATTTATTAATATTAATTAGTTAATAACTGATAAATAAATTAATAAATAATTATTATTAATTAAATAATAAAAAAGGTGGCAAACAGTCCTTCAATATTGAAAAATCTTTTAATATGACCATGGAAAAGAAAAGGAAATTAGCAAAAACGTGAGTCCTTGCAAAATGCGAAAAATACAAAAATCATATTTTATGATGCTTAACAGATAGTGCCTTTTCTAATGTGTGGTTACACAACTTTGAAGAAAAGCGTAGTGAAGAAAGTTTTAAAATTGAATACATTGATACTTTAGACCAACATTTCTATTTGTATTTTTAAAGGTGTTTACAGATTCATAATGTTTTCTTGTTAATTTTATAACTGCGTGGTTCTTTCTGAACAAATTACTTCTCTTTATTGATTTTGTTGGATTTCAATAAACTCCACATAATAAATAAACCTTTATTTTTGAGAAATAGATTTATCTAAGATAATATAACATACCAAAGGGTGAGGCTCCAATTTTTACTCCCTAAATTTGATAATTCTTCCATAAATCATTATTCCCCCCCTTTTCTTCTTTTCTTGAAACATGTATATTTTTTTATAAACCCATATCGCATCAAATGCACTACCTCTGCTCTTCCAGAAAAATTTTTAATAAAAGTAACAACCAGTTAAAAAATTCTAAAATACAAGTACATATACTATGAAAATTTGCGCTAAAATTAATAACAGATACTTCAAAGAACAAATTCAGTTGAACAAAAACAATGACAAATATATTCAATGCCAGTCGAGGAAATGCAAATAAGATGAAAAAACATATCAATGCATCCTAGTAATATTTTAAATCATCAGTAGTCATTTTGTTTTTCTGAGAAATGTCAACAGTCAATTGAACAACGCATTTAAACATTTTTGAGAGTTCTTCTTGAGATAATCTTATCAGTTCTTATAACTTGGTCATCACAAATCGTGATTGACTTTTCTTTGGCCAGGTTAATTTTTGATGAATTCGAACACTTTCATTATTTCCATGTAGTAATACAGTTTCCTATCAAAAAAAAATATGCCACGGTTTTAAATATAATATATATCA
>JAUZNK010095010.1:0-27133 GCA_035046665.1 Euphysa ruthae
GTTCCAATAATTCACCGCCTCCAACAAATACTTTGTCTACCACACCATCATCATCTGCTAAAAAGTTAAACCTGTCCTCTGATGCTGCTAGTGTTAGTCAAGATAGTGATGTGCAAAGTCCTGAATGTTAAATTATATTTAATTCAGATGCACTTAGTTCGATTATAAATCTTGTTGGTTCATGTCCAGAATGCCATTCATCGAAAAAAACAAATTTAATTTGTTAGCATATGAAAAGGGGGGATTTTAATTTGTTTTTATATTTTTATATATTTGGAATATAAAACTTCATTTGCCTTTTTCTCTGTTTATCGATTTTCATTGCAGGATCTGTATTCTCCCAACTGACCTAAAATTTTAGAAAATTGTTCATTTTAATAAGATTTATGTCCTGAAATAAAAAAATATTTATAAAAATTATGAATTTTTTTTTTCGGGTCCATAATGCCAGAAATCGGGCCTAAATTTAGACCGATAAATATAAGTATTCCATGCTTCAAAACAACAAAATATTCACAATTTTTCTCAGGAGATTTAACTACTTAAAAGGTTTAAAACTGCAAAAGATTGAGTCTTAGTCTATTTTACTTTTTGAGATATCTTTGCCAAGACCTAAGCACACTTTTGACCCAAAAACCGTGTAAATTTGTCCAAAAAATCGTGAAAAATTAAAAAAAAAAAAAAAATTATGTATTTTATCGTATTCAAATTTAGAAAATCAAATGGAATGATAAAAAATATAAAATCGTTTTTTTTAGTAGTCTACCCCCTTAAGAACTTTAATATATTTTACCAGCAATAAAATCCTTATTTTCAGAAAATATAACAACATCTTAACTCTGATATTTGAGATTTTTGTATTTTATTTTTTGATTACATAATAGTATAAAGTGGTTATTTAGTAAAGAAATCAATATGAAAACACTACATATACAGTGCTGTGTGCTGTGTGCTGTGTGCTTAAGCATTGGCCAACCAGCTGCTGAATATTATCAGTTAATGTTAAAAGTAGACCTGCTCATCCACCTAGTGTCTTTGGAAACATTCCAAACATCTATCTATTCTCTCCTCTACCAAAAATAAGAAAAACTCATAAGTTTTTAACATCTACAAGAAATTTTCAACCAGATGAGCTTTCTGAGCTTCAAGAGTTGGACCAGCTTGATTTTGAAGATATTCCAACAAATATTTCTGATGACGGTTCACTTGTACCTTACAAAGCTAATTCAAGTTAAAAAAAGGCAAGATGGCTTTTGACCGCAATCAAGGATATCAAGGTAACTGTGATGCAGTGGTAGAGTTTTAGTTTTGCATACGAGAGATCCCCGGTTCTAATCACATCGGAGCCGATCACAACATTTTAAGTTTTACACCCTGTTTCACCATTTGAGCTGTTTCCGAAATAAAACTGACCACAAATAGCTTTCAGCTATGGGTTGGTCTCACTCCTTGCCGAATATTTTGACCGCTTGATATTTACTAGAACAGTCATATGAAAAAATCTTTATTTTAGCACCTGTTTGTATACTTTTTGTATTATTTTGTTTTGGGTGTATTTTATTATGGGATGAAGTGCTTTAATGCGAGAATCTCGTATTTTTATGCAACTAGGTGTAGCCAGCTAGGATATTCTCTTACTTCGACTCATTGCTCATACAGCTGTAAATTTACCTCAGTATTATACTACTTAATTTTGTCGTTTTATAAGTGAATTTTACATTTAAGGGAGAACCTTGGAAATTAGATTTAAACACTTTGGAATAAACTTTGCGCTTAATAAAAAGCTCTTGCATATTTTAGAGGAAACAGTGAAATTAGTGGATCTAATCTCTGGTTTCTCATGAAGTCAATGAGAGAGAAAATCAGAGCTTAGTTTACTAGGCTAAACCTGTTAATCAGAGAAAAAAGCTTCTTTGGGTGCAGTTTTATCAAAAATGAAAGCTTATTTTGTTACTGTTAGGTGATATACCTAGTTATGCATTATTTTACATGTGTTGGAATTGTTTTTATTATTCCTTTTTTATCTTTCGGCTTTAGAGACTTTTTCTTTTTTTTTGTAAAAAATGCGTTTTACCTAGAATTTCCTACAATTTTCATATTTTTTAAAATTCTGTCTTGGAATGCCCCGGATTTTGAAATTTTTTTTTGTGTGGTCACCATGTTAATGCTCTCCAAAGTCCAAGCTCACTTTTTTTCGTAAAACAATTTAAACTTTTAACCATAGGCCTTCAGTCGAGATTTCAGTCCAGCTTTTTTTTTTTTTTTAACGTTTAAAAAATTTTTATAGCTGATTTTTTAGATATTTATATATATCTATCTTATATATTTATGTTATAGATTTATAATTTTTGGCCTTAGTATTTTCTGTCTGACATATTTACGAATCTTTTTCTTTTCAGAAATTAAAAAGAAATGAAACCAGAATCACGTTTAAACATATTTTCAATATATGTATTTTCAATATATGGCACTACCACTTATTAAAATCGTGCTGGTTGGTATGAGTGAATGGTTCATACAAAAACATGTTGTTATGTATGTAATGTCATGTCGGAACACAAAAATTTGGTAAAAGAAAATTTGTTTTGTAATGGGAGCATAGTAGCATGTTTTTTGCTTTTACATTAAAAGATGAAGTTCTTTTGCAGCAGCCGAATATAAAGAGCTGGCACGGATTGCAATGAAAACTTTTTTTTTGTTTTCTAATTCTGTGAAATTGGTGGGGGCTTATTTCTTTGTATTTTGTTGTTTAAATGGTGACGTGCATATTCTGGTTGCCATGTTTATTGGATATATACCGGAATTTGGTGGGTTCAAGTGTGTGTCGTTAAAGGTGGCTTGATGATAAAAAATAAAAGCCTCCAATTTTACCTTTGACACTTTCTGTCATTTTTTAGCCAACAGCATTACCGTTCAGTTTGCTTATAGTTTTATAGGTAATAAAAAAATTAAACCTCTAATTTTACAGAACCCAAAGAAGCCGCGCAATGAAAACTTGAAAATATTAGTAATAATATTTGTTTTTTCAAAGAAATATCTAAAACATTCCTGCGGTGAATTTTAAAATTAGGTGTGTAAATTTTAATGTTCAATCTAACGTTTTGGGCTTCTTGGTTGGTCTAGTGTCAAAAAAATCTTATTCATTGTTACCCTGATTTTATTATGTAAATTACTGTCTGACTTGAAAAGAAAAATATAAAATCAAACATTTATCATTCAAAACATTTCATTCGAATTTTTCATTCGAATATTTGAAATCTTATTTGCTATCTGTTCTGTAATTTGTAATAAAATCATATCTAAATTTAATCATTACTGTAACTGTAACAGGTTAGTCAAAATATTTTCCTTACAAAGTTATTTTCAATGTTTTCTTTTTTCTTTTTTTTTAATTACTTTCCTCAAATACTTACTTCCAAATGTTTTCCTCAATATCTCATCTGAAAATGTTTTCCTCAAAACATTTTTTCTAAGATTTTCATAAAAATTTTCCTAATATTTCCTTCAGAACAACATTTTAAAATAATCCTTCATTTGGACCATCCCATGTGATTTCGCCAGTTTTATACATGTGAGCAGAGGCCCATCTTCCCTGAGCAGACACATTAAGCCGTAGGACATATGAAGAGGGGATTAGCATTATATTTTCAAATATAATCAATTTCATTCCTGTATGATAGCAATGACTATATACTGGTATCTTAGGAATTACTCAAAGCTTGACCACAAGGTATAAAGCGTAAATACAGAAAAGTGTGTTATATTTTAGCATTTGTGCCAAAAGATTTTGGAAGGTAGCGAAAAAAAGCTGGGAGAGCGTCACGCAGGAATTGATGTTTGATGAAGAGGATGGGGATGGCAAAGTGGCGAGGCATTTTTATGAACTTACAGAGTTGATGCGGGAGCTTTATGGACGGAGAGAATAACAGGCAGAAAACAAAGGAAAGAAGGGGTTGAGGATGAAATGTCTGCTATCTGGTTCTCCGACAAAAAGAAAACCATCAAAAAAAGCAAAATTATATATACATGTATATACAATAACGAACGATATTGTAATTTATATATACATATGCACACTTTTTGTTCAATAAGTAAAAAAGAAAAACTTCTCAATTAATTATTTCTTCAGAATTATTACAACACAAAGAACCCATTTTTTTTTTCAGTTTTTTTTTTTTCTTTTATTCAGTGCTGCTCCTTGCTAAATATTACAAGTTATATAAACGTAAAATAGCATAAAAATTAAGACCAATAGGAATTTACTTGAACCAATTTATAAAATATAAGTATTTACGCATTCTGTTACGCGCGAATTGGAATGGAAACCTAGAAGATAATTTATATAGGTTGCCTATATAAAATAACCTTTCTCTACTGAAAAAGTTTTTTTTCAATAAACTGCTCTTAAGATATGGGTCTTAATTAAATTTTTCGGACCCGTTTATTGCTATAAAATACAGATCTGTGCAACTTAAAAACTAATCTTACAAATGAAATGATTCTGGAACTGTAGGTTTGTTACCCTCATGTGAGTTCCTGGCAAAGCTTCAAGTCAAAATCATTTTCCATTCTTAAGTTATTTTTCACAGCAAAGCTACAAGTTTTTGGTATGGCACAGCCAAAAAAATTATGACAAAATTTTTTTTCAAGAATTTCAGCTTTTATGATGTAGAAGTTCTATATAACTGATTATTATGGTATATCTTCAAAAACAAAGATTTTTGCCTATTTAGAATAAAGCTTAACGATACTCAAATATTAGAAAATGTCTGCTCGATTTTTAATGCATAAACAATCGCATTTGATTTTATATTTGTTTGTAATATCTGTAAATACTAATCAAAAGAAATGAAGCAATAGTATAAAATCTTCGATAGTTAATGTTATATAGAGCCCTAAATTTATAAGGATTTTAGAATTTAATGCTTCCAGAATCGTTGTCGATAAAATAAGATGTGGTAATCATCTCGGCAATATTATTTTACGTAATCGGTATATTGACATTATACGAGTATATGTAATAATCAAAACAGATAGTACCGAATCTGAGCTACGATTATTTGAATTTTCATGCAGTGTAGATGATGACGGTATTTACTCTTTAGCAGTTTGATGAGGTGCTTGTATAAAAAGATTTCACTACTTGGTGATAACTTCTTGACCATCACCGCAAGCTCTAAAACTGTATTTCTGCATGGTTTTCCAAAACGTCACAGGCCTCTTCAAATGCAGTTTTTACAGTAGCATTGACAGATCTCCCCAAAGGTTTGATAGCTTTCAGCTGTCTTCCACTTGAAAACAATGCTCTAGAATTAGCATGGTATATTGCTTCTGCTGCAACAAAATCCACCCATTCGTTGAGAAGTCCCTTGATCTCGATTACCCAGGAATCATTATTATCGTGGAAACATCATCGTTGCAAATTTTAAGAATAGTCTTTCTAACAGTCAATGTTTTGGTCAAAATCTGTTTCTATCTAGGATTAACAGCATTTGAACGGAAGAAAAAGTTAATTTTCCAATCAAAAGATGTGATTGATTGCCTCGTCTTTTTGGCCGTTTCGTCTATAGTTGAAGTTGCGATTAGTTTTCGGTTGTTGCGTCACTTTTTGCAATTCTAATGGACAAGCAAATCCCCTTCATTGAATTCAATTCATTAAAAAATCTTTCGTTATCGCTCAACTTTGAAAACTCGGAAAAGAATAGAATAAACTCCACGAAGTTGAGTTGGGACGCTTGGAGCTGGGCAGTAATGAGATGCTCATACGGAGGCTTAGGGTGGGACGCATAAAAAATGTGTCGATATATAAAAGCAATACACACTAAAGGGTATTGCCGCCTGAGGTATCAATTGATGGTGTGTGACTTTTTACACAAAGTAGGGAAATCTTTTAAAAAATAATGTAATTTGATACATTCTTGTTTTTAAGAAAGTTTGGAACTGGTTACGAGTATTTTTGATTGAACGTGACTTTAGTCAGTATCAAGTTGTCAACATTTGCAAGGTATTCATACATTTTCTTAATAAATAAAAGAATTAATTAAAACAGAAGTATTTGCAATCTAATCCCATACCCTATTAGTGAAGTCACTATGAGCGTACATTAGGACTCTAAGGTAAATTTATTTGATATCATCCAAGTGATTTTAAAAATATCCGGCTAGTTAAAAATTGTCTGAGGTGTTGTGCAAAATAACATTTTCGTGCTGAGCAACTTCTTGAAAACATTACATACGTGAAAATAAATTTTTTCACGCTAAACAACTTTCTAATACTTTTTATTATGCGTTGTGTTTGTCTTATGTTATCCTTATTCTACCTGGACTATTTTTGAGATCGAGAACCCGTGGTGGATGAGGGCATTTAGAGTCCCCCCTAAGATCTCAGGAATTTGATGGGTAATTTACTTACAACAATATAGGTTGATTTGATTTGGGGAGTTTGTTTTTTGAAACTTTCATTCCCTTTCCTTTTATATCTGACAAACACGTTCGACGTCCCTTTTTGTCAGTCATACCAGCAACACGTTGGTTTGGATGGGATCACCTTTCTCAATCACAATGATACGTGCATTGCATGAATTTTGCGATGATACAATGTACCGCACAATTTGTGATGATAGAATGGATATATCAAAAAATATGTAAATAAAAATTTATATAAAAATTAAAAAAAAAAAAAAAAAAATAATAATAATAATAACGGCATTTTAAAACCATGACGTCATCATTTATATTTGAGGATGTTTTTATCGATAAATGATCTACTGGTCAAAATAAGCCATGGCTCCAAAAATCAAGTCGATTGAATTTCTCTCTATCGAAAGTTATGCTAATTTGAATTTACAAGTATTTTTACAGCTTTTCAGAAGTCACGTGATGAGCGAATATTGGGGTGCGGTATAAAAATTTTCATGAATTTTACCCGGATACCTCAGTTGGTAAGACATCTGACTACCATCCGTAACGTTCTGCGTTCAAGTTTTATCATTATTATTACCGTAAACTCAAATGGGAGCTCTAAGTATACCAGAATTAAACCCGTGGGCGTGAGAACCTTCTGAAATAAACCAGCTTGAAGCTGTTTGTCGGCCTCACGTTAAAAAAATATACGTTGGAAATACGTTGATATTATTATTAGTATTAATAATTCACAAAAACAGACGCAAATTTTCAATAAAACTAGAAAGCAGAATTGATTTTGCGGAAATTCCTTGTCTTCCTTGTCCCTCAGCTCTGCGGTCCATGATAATTTACCGAGGCGAAAAAAAAAATCTCTAATCAGTTTGAGGCCTTATGTATGAAATATCACCTTAAATATTTTTTTATCTTTAATCGTTGGAAAGTTGCACGCATATGTTATCAGCCACGAAACTCGAACTGTATTCACCAAAAGAACCTATATTTCGGAAACTTATGACCGAATATGGAGTTTAAAGTTGTAGCATAAAACGCATAAAAATTTGTGCTTGATCCCAAAGTAGAGGGAACTGAATTTATAGCTTCTAGCTCAATGAAGAGCATTAAATTTATTACTTCTAGCTATAAACTCATATGGCGCTTTTAGGACAAAACAACACAACAAAAACAGTAGTAGTTGCTTCTTTACCTGCTACATTTTCAAGTAAGGATAACGTTTTTGATATACCGGTAGTTTCTGAGACTGAGAAATTGACAGCTGAGGGAAAGCAAAAAATAGAAATCAAGCAAAATTTACTCCCGAAATTGTTAGAACTTCGTTCTGATACTGTTCAAGACAGTAGTGATGATACTACAAACGTTGCTGTACCGCCATTTTCTTCTTGTGGTTCAGTTCAGAGCCAGCAGCAGAGTTTTTTTATCAAACAAAAAGAACACAGCCATGATTCTGAAATAGTTAAACTTCCTAGTTTTGAGGTAACTGCTAGTTCCGTTGTTTGTAGCAGGGAGGCTCAGAACTTAGAAAAAGAAACTTCGATTAGAAATGCTGCCATTGTTGATAAAAATGATAAAACTGAATCTGTTCGAGAAGACATGGAAGTAGAAGAATTTCCGCAGCCTTCTTTAAGTCAGGAGAATATATATAATAACCATGATGGAAATTCTATTCTTGTTGTTAGTCCAGATATGACTTTACCGATTTCATTGAAACATAGAGTTTCTGTTGATGATATTAACTCTGAAAATTTTGAAACTATTGCAGCTGTAGAATCGACACAAATTGAAGAAGATGGAGATTTAGTTCCAACAACAGGGTTGTCTCATTTATTAAATGACCAGCAGGAGATATTATTTTCAAAATATCCAGAGTTATTTGTTTGTTCTACAGCGATTGAGGCACATGAAATAATTCAAAACTATGCTGAAGAAACAGTATCAACTTTTGTGTCTATGAGAAAGATGAAACAATTTGGTGTTACAGGTAGGTAAATATATCAGCTATGTAAGTAGTCTATTCTGCTATTTTATGACCTTAAAAATTTCAAATTGGCTACATACAGTTATGGGAGTTTATTGTTCACTTGCAATTAATTTTGTGTTTGTGGTGTATTTTAGAGAAAATTTTTTTTTTTTCACGATTGCACTCAATGAATGCATATGCACAGAGTAGACCTCCTGTGAATAAATCTATAATTTTTGGTCTCTTATTAGCGATGTCAGTTGCAACGTAAGGTCTGTACTCCTGAAATATTCCGCTTGCAAATAAAAATATTTTCAAATGGAGTCAGTTTTTGCATAAATCAGGGGGGTTTCAATTAATTTCTTTAAAACCAAAGCGAAGTAGTTCTTTCTTAATTTAAAACAGCATGAATCTAAAATTTTCTATCTCTTCCAGATTGTTTGTGATCGTTGTACATCTGTTAAAAACCTATTCTGTAACTTTTAAATCTTAAAAAAAATTATTTTATTTTAATTTTTAAAAATAAATAGCTAATTGTTAAGGTAGATAAAATTAGGCCTATGATTTTTATTTTTTATATTTGGTGTCTATAAAACGCTCTGCTTTTTTCAGAACGGAGGTGATAAACCAGATTCTGGACCTTTTTTAAACAGGTGGTAGATTTTTAAACTATGGCTAAATTTTTTACATTTGATGTTTTACATTTTTTACTACGTTTTCTCTGGTGAAGAGAACTTGTTTTCAATTTGAAAATTATTCTGGCACCTTTTTTAATGTTAGGATATTTACATTTTTTTGGTTGAGTTACAATGTGTTACAGCAAATCTTAGACCCTACATACACTCACTTTTGTCCCCGCTTCCATTTCAAATAGGTTAAGAGATTTTGATAGCTGTAGTGTCTTTCCCTTTTTTAATGAATTTAATCAACCTTTGTGGCCACCAAACAGTGTTGTGCAAGGAAATTCGTTTGACAAAATTTGTAAATGTTTTTCATAAATAAAATTTTCTCTGTTTTTTTTTTTTTCTTGAAAGCTAAACAAATGAGTAATATTTTGATCTTTTGAGTTTAAAGGTGAAAAAGCTGAAGATTTATTGTCATTATTTTTTGAAGATTTATCAGGTTTTCCTTAATATGAATAACAAAAAAAAAAAAAAAACTTTTCTTATTGTTTTTAAGAGGGAGGTATTGACATGAGTCGCAAAAACTATAGAGTGTTCTATGAAAGTGCTGATGTGAAGTTTGATGGCATACCATATGTGTATGTAGCAGATAAAATGTACATATGTCATCTTGGAAAGGACAAAACTGAAGTTACCCGACAAAAGATAAGATTACAGAGTATGGAAAAACGACTTCAAGTAGGTGAATTATTTGATTTTGAGCTTGGTCATAGTTTAAGTTTAAATTTTAAATTCATAGGCTAGTTTACTCCTAAATCGTGGACCAGAATTAATAATAAAATAATTTGATAAAAAACATGGTAAACCTAAGAAATGGCCAGTCAAGAAAAAAAAATATGTGTAAATAAAAAAATTGTAATCTTCTATAACGATACAGAACAGAATTGATTATGTGCTGGATTTACCACTGTTAGAACCCATTTTGTAAAAAAGTGAAGTTACAAAATTATTTTTTTTGGTTTGAATCTTTTATACAATGATACTTTACTCTCCAAGTTGTTTTTGTTTTACTCACCTGATATCATGATAATTCCCAGTTAGATTTTAGTAAATTTTGTGAGTTGTATATTAACTATTGAGGTATTGAAGTTTTTTCTTTTGTTATAAAAAATGTTTCCAACACTCCAAGTTAGTATTACAAAGTTCCTTTTTTCAGTCATTAGAGTATAATTTATAATAACGTTGATCATTCTGACAGAACATTTGTATGGTAATATTATTTTAGTGGTTTTAAACTTTTAGCAATTTTTTTTGGTAGATAAATATTTTCGTATATAAGAATATGTGCTGCAAGATCCTTAAGTTTTTAGGGAAATGCAAAAAAATAAGAATTCACTAAAAATTTGATCATTTTAATTTTTTCAAATCAAAAATTTTGTAAAGGAGTTGTTAAAAATATGTATGGGATCTAAAAAGCTTAAATTTATTTTTGCAATTTTGGTTAAGAAAATCACTTTTACAACTTTGATCAAATGTGAATTTGTGCGAAAACTTGATAAAAGTTTTATATTAATATGTCCATGACTGTAGGTTTTGTGCTAAGGAACGAAACCTTCATTAATCGCTTGCAAAAAAAAAAAAAATACATAATTGTTGTTTAAATAAACCTTTTCAACTTTTTTTTAATTCAAAAATGGTTAAAATATGTTGCACGAAAACAGGTTTGTAGAATATAATAAAAAAATGTTAAAGTTGTTTTTCTAATCTCACCTGTTTGAAAAATCAAAATAATTCGCTACAAACAGTGCATTTGCAAGTTTTTTGTATATTTTGATAACTTTATAATGAGCTGCGTTGGTAAGACATCTGACTTCCAACCGTAAGGTTCCGGGCCCAAATCTGGGTATCGCTTACTCAATTCGATTTGGTGAATTAAGTTTAAGGTTTTCTGGTTGAGCGGTTGTTTATCGTAAGCTCAAATCGGAACACTTAAATACGCCAGAACCGTAGATGATCATCTTTTAATAAGTTTGACTTTTCATGATCTCCCCCCATTATGGGAAATGAATAAATAAATTATAAAAACTAAAGCAAAGCAATGACCTTAATCTAAGGATAGTAATGTTACATAGAAGGTAAAAATTGTATATTCCTGCAACCTGTGAAGGCTATGTTTTATCTGTATATGAACAAATAAAGGTCTAAGACTTTCATGTAATAAATGTAAATGTGAAAAAAAAAAAAAAAAAATTAATAAATGTTTTTTTCGTTGCGTTACTGTTGCATGTTTCTTTTACTTTCCCTTCCCACACTTTTTCTTTCCCTCATTATCTTTGCTGATTTTTTTTTTTCATTCTCTATGTCCGAAAACAGTGATAACATGGAAGATACTATACTAATTTTATTACCTAAAAAATTTAAGTATATAATTATAAAATATTTAGAGTTCCTTGCACACTATAGTAATGTAAATGTTTTCCTGTTATTTGTTTTTTTTTTTTTTAAAGTGAGATATATTTAGCAAGGTCAAAGAGAACCACAAAGTAACAACCATGGTGTATCAAAAACAAGTGTATAAAAACAAATTGAAAAGGAAATAGACAAAATTAAAGTCCCTGTTAATTTTAATTCAGCTGTGATTTTCACTGTTATTATACTCATGATATTCAAAATGGAAAGCTAGCTCTACCTGGATTTAAAAGTGTAAAATTTGGGAAAAACTATAAAATACCAATGCTCCTATGAGTGGAATAAACTGAAATTAAGGATTTTATTTTATAAACCTACTTCTAAAATGATTTTATATTTTTATTGATTTTTCATTCTTTTATAATTTTATATTTAATTGATATCCAAGTTGCTTAAACTTTAACTTTATTTTACTTTACCATAAATATTGAATAAATAAATTTTTCTAGTCAAAATTAAAAATTTCTGTTAAAGTAATTTTTCTCATAGTCACTCCCTTTGGTCAGCTTAATGCTACACGAGTGACTCCTTCCTAATAACTATTGTATTATTACTATTTGTCACAGCATACGAGAAAAAAATGGCAGATATTCTTTATAGTTTTTTTATGTTGTCAAAATATTTAACAAGCCTTTAGGCGAGAAAAAACGAGAAAACTATGCGATATCTATCGAGTACTCTCGTGATAAATAGTTTATCATTAGGTATACCCAATTTAGTTTTTGTTCCAAATTTCCATTTCCAATTAAATTCTGCAGCGTGTTTTCACATTGAGCTGTACATATTTTTGTTGTTATGTATTTATTTCAATGTGTTTACCTCAAAGTTAACCTTTATTAAGAAAAGAATTCAAGCAATGAACTGAAATCATAAATTGATAAAACACAAATTTTTATCCATTCTCAGTTTATGATTTAATTATACTGTTATAACTGATTTAACCAATCAAATTCATTATAATCATTAGTTTATGAAGTTTGCAAAAGAATAAAATTATTTTTCTGAAAAGTTAAGATATGTTGTTTTAGATGGGTTTACCATTAAAAGATGTTCCTGCTACTAGGTTGAGAACAAAAAAGATTGACTGTCCTGTTAAAATCACTGTAAAAATGATTGCCAAGTTCCCACAATTTAAGGTAAAAATATTACATTTCTATAAAATGTTTGCCAATTTTGTTTTTAATATCTAATTGTTTGAAAACAGTACTACTCTACTAATAAAGAACATTTTAGTTTTGTGAAATATTGCGTGTAAAGTTAAAGTTCTATTTAGATATCATTGAATATGTGGCCTTATAAAAAGATTTTCCTTTGGTATTGTTTTAGATGTTTGAGGACTGCTAGCTATTTTGAAAGTATTTTATCATAGGGTACCTCCTGAAGGTTTCTCATTGATTTTTGGGCAAGAACGATCTTCACTTTTTTTTTCAGATAAATGGACCTGTTGTTTCTCAGTAAATTTTCCAAGCATAGGATAGTTATGGATGGGGAGAGGGAGTGGTTTTAAAAGTTTGAATATCCTCCAGTCTCTAAACAGAAATAAACCTTAATCAGGAAAAAATAGCTTAATTAAAAAAGCAATTTTAAAATTTTATGTTTTAGGTTACTCGTAAAACAAAGCGTGTTTGTGAAACGTCGTCAAAGAAAGTCCGTCAAGCTCTCATTGACACCAATGGAAATGTTAGTTGTTACTACTCATTTGTTGGTAGGTTACCTGGATTAGATGAACATAATCACTCACTTGGAGAGGTATGCTGCTTCAAAAATTTTCTTTCACTTTTTAGAGTTAAAAAAAATTCGCAAAAATAATTATAATCAAAAGGCAATTTTAAGAGGACTGGTGCTATTTTTTCGTGATGGGTGATAATTTTTTACTAGTGCAAATTTTAGGTGGCCAGATTTTACATAATTAAGAAATGCAAAAAATATATTAGTTGTATTGTTTTTTGCTAGAATGTATTCAGTATATAAAGTCATACTAACTGAATAATATTTTAAAATATTTGAATAATGACAGGTCATTTGTTTAGTTAGTCTATGCGGATTTTAAAACATGTTAAATTTAAAAGATTTTAAATAGAAATAGTTTAATTTACAACTAATTATGGTAACTTACGCTTGATGAAATTGAGTTAATGTAAATTTTTCATTTTGATTGATCAGCTGTTTTTAGTTTTTTATTTGATAATATTCTAAATGAGTCTTTACTGTTTATATTCAGTATATAAAGTCAGCAGTTTCATTTTGATTTTATTATTTTGAATCATGCGTATATATGAAAAATTAAAAAAATAATTGTTTTGTTAGTATTATTATTGTTTATATTATTAAATTATATTTGTGTTAAACTATGGAAGTGTTACCAACGTTAAATTTACTTAAATATTAAATTTGCTTGGTAATTTTGGATTAAACTAGCTATAACACAACATGTACACCATTTCTTACATTACCAGGGTTAAAATTAGGATTTTTCATCCTCTAAACTGTTATTATATTCCCAAATAGAATAATAAAATAAAAAGTTAACTATCTTCTTAAATCTACAGCTGTGAAAATACACTCAAAAAAAAAAAAAATGAAAGAAAGTAATGAAACTACTTAGGAACATTGTAAGCACCTATCTGGTAAATCTCCAAAGAGATTAAAGTAAAAAAACAAAGCAACCAATTAAATAAATTTTACAAAATATTTATTAAATAAAGCAAAAAATAGCATCCTTACTCAAAAATTGTCTAAATATCTTAGCTTTGATATTTTATTGACCTTAGGCTTGTTTAGTGTAAAGAAATTCATTTATTTAAATCATAGATGTGCTGAATTGTCAAATTTACTTATTTAAACAACTTTTTGTTCTCAAAAATGATTAATTTTTCTCATTCCTAAATATGGTATGAAATCCTAATAAATGGTTCATCTCTGGTACACTTGAGCCAGTTATATTATAGTGGTTGTTAATTGACCAGTGTCTAGAGTATGATGATATCAGAATTTTTATCGTTCATATTAAATAGCAGATCTTAAATTTGATTTAATCTTTTGATGTGCATTGTTACATTTTAAGTGTTAAACAAGCACCTGTTTCTATTAAGTGTATTTAAAAGGTAGAATTGATAGGTTGTGTCTATGTATAGCATTGTCTATATGCAGACTATACAGTCATATGTATATACCATGGAAGAGCTATGTGAACACCAATTACATTTCATCACGATCATGTGCTACAAATAACGATTGAAGTTGTGGATGTTAATATGCATCAAGGTTTTATTCTGAGTTCACTTCTCTTTATCATTATGATATAAAGCTTATCTTGGGAGTTCAGAAGCTGCTACCGCCTGTAGATTGTTATACACTGATGATCTTATTTCTTTGGGTGTTATCAAAGAACTGCAAAGGAAGTTGATAATTTGGAAAAGGGAATAGGAACCGTAAGGGTTGCATGCAAGATGAAAAGCACTAAAATATTATTCTATGATTATAGCAAGAACCATGGTGTTAAATCCAATCCTTATGGTGCATGTCTGAAAGTATAAGTGTGTAAATCAATCTCTTTTGATGTATTTATACTGGAGTATGTTCTTACCTTTTATTACATGTAGGTGATGTCATATGGAACACTGGTGGCTGTGTGGAGGCCATTACAGTTTTGGTAAAATTTATCTGGTAAAAATTTAGAAAGCTTTAGCCAACTTTAAACAAAAGGTATTCCTTTAATGAGTAGTCCTTTTTGTATTACTAGCACTCAAATCCTTTTCTTAATCATTTATTGCCCATTGTTTGAGCTATAGATAATGAAGAAATTTTCTATAATTCCTTTGTTTGATTCAGCATAAGTTTTTTGACTTGCGTTATATGATTGTGCCTTTCTTACTTGCTAAATATGACTTTTAAATTACCAAATCATTTTTAAAAACCAAATTGATTTGATTTAATTTAATTTAATTAATTAAATTTGAGGAATTATTTTTTTAGGCAAATGCAAGCCGAGAACCCATAGACCCATTAATTAAAGATTTGATTATTCAACTGACTTGGGAGGGGTCTGCTGGCCCTAAGGAAATAAAGGCACGTCTTGATAGTTATGTGGAAAAGCAGCTTTTTCATGGAAAGGAACTTCCTTCAAAAAATCGTAGGCGTTATTACCCAACTTCAAAAGATATACGCAATTATATGAATAAAGCAAAAATGCTGACAAGGTACATTTATAGTACTATAGGCATTTTAATTGATTGATTAAATTGAGGTGCAAATTATTTTACTCATTGTGATGAACATTGTCTCAAAAAAAGTTTTTTTCCAAAATGTATTGATTTGATTTTTTTTATTGTCAATAAAATTTATTTTTCTGTTATTGACTTAAGGAATTCTACTAAACATAAGTTTAAGTTTTTTTCCCAACCTGGTTGCTTGATTGAAAAATCTGTTTGTGTTGTCTTGAAGAACAATTTGTGGCACAATTCTTATTAGTTGCTGTTCTGTGATGGTCTGATGATTGTTAAGTCATAAAAACCTCAAGGCGCTTTGGCAATGTACCTCAAATGCAAAAAAAGCTCTCAACTTTGCATAAACAACTGAACTGTTGGCATAGTTGAGATGCAATTTTATTTATTTATTTATTTATTTTCATGCCAGGTTGTAGAAGAATAAATGCCATTTTCATTTAAAAGCAGTTATGGAAGTAGTAACTGGCAAGGGGCTATTCAAGGAAAATAATATGGGCATCAGTATCCTTCCAAATTGTTTTTTAGACACAGCTGGGGTCTGGGGGCTCGCTGTAAGTCAGTGTTGAAACTTAAGGATTGCCGAAAATATTGAGTAAGTAGTTTATACATACTTATCAGGTGATTGAAAAGCAGAAACTATTTTTGCACTTGCTGGACAGGGTCAGTTGGAATGGACCATATTTATATATGTTATAAGTTTTGTAAATCATTTTTTATTTTGTAAGTCATTAGATTTTCTTACAGCAACATATCTTATAGGATCAGCGGATCATACGGAAATTATTTAGCTATATTTAGAAATCCGTAAATAGAAACTACAAGCTTGCCTTCATTGATAAAATGTTTGTTTAAATTATGTGATTAATTGAATAATAATTTTCAAAACCTGAAAAAAAAAGTAGTCTAACTAATTGAAAATCTTGGAACCAGCTAGTTTTTATTAAATACAAATAGTTAATGAATCAAAATCTAAAAATAATTTTCTCAGAAACATACTTCAATACAATTTCATAAGACAAGTGTTTTAAATGCTAACTTTTAATTACAAAAATCACCTTGGTTATAGTTTTGATCTGTTAAGGCAATGTATATGAGTTCTCACAAAACTGCATTAAGATTGATGATTTATTTAGTAAAGACTTCCTTATTCAAGTTGGAATAAATCAAGGTTCATTATTAAATCCCTTTCTTTTTAAAGGGAGATTAGACCAGGTTCCCCAAAGTAGTTATATTCTGCAAATGATATAGCATAGTTATTGAGGAACTTTCGGGTTTTTATTAAGCTAGAAACATGAAAGTCTGTTTTTGAGTGAAGAGGTTTATGAGTTAACCTTAGTGAGGCAACAGTGATGGTTAGTGGTAGTGATGTAAGGGAAAACTAAAAAAAATGGAGATTACTTTAGTATCTTCATGGTAGGTTGAGGTAGTTATTCTATGTATTGTCAGTTTTGCAAGTATTTGTTGCATAAGCAGTGTAGTAAACTTTAAGGGAGATTAAAATCAGACCAAGTTTAAGTGTAAAACTTGCTAAGAAAGGGAGATATGATCAGTTGTAGGCTTCAACAGAAGAAAAACGTAGGATCTTTTTGCCTTCTCCAAATAAAAAACAATTTGATTCTTGGTGAAAATTATCTGAACATTATGGGTTGCCGAATGTTTGTAAAGGCTATATCTGAAACTATGTTTAACGATATAAAAAACAAATTAAACAATGCAAAATATCTTTTTTTTTGGCAGAAGGATCGACAGACTTGTCACAAAAAGAACGAGAGATTGTTTACGTTCGATATGTTCAAGACGGTTTACCAAAAACACTGTTTTTAGGCATTAAACAATCAGAACACTTGCAGGCAGCAGGAACACTCCAAACTATAGAGTAGAGTTAGCGATATCTAATAATATAGACATAGTTTGCCCTTATGCAAAAGGGGTGAACTGCAATTTGGATGGTGCCAGTGTAATGTCAGGTAGACAAGGGGGTGGGTGGTGTACAAACAAAAATGCAAGCAAACCACATGGTGTTTACGCATTGTATTGCAGAAAAACTCGAGTTAGCTGTTCTTGATAGCACAAAATGCAAGAATAATCTATCAAAGGCTTAAGAAACAATGACAGCTATGTTCCTTTGCTACTATTATTCCCCCAAAAAAAGGAGGGAAATACAAGCATTTTCGGATTATTTGGATGAGACATTTAAACAGTTTGGAGGTCGAAAAAACGTTAGGTGGCTTGCGTCCCGTGATAGAGCTTTAAGCATCATAATAAATAATTACAAGGTTTTAGTGATGCACCAAGAAAATCTCGCGGAATCAAATTACAAGAATGCCGTCGCTGCTAAAGGTTATATAAGAGAGTTAAAATCAGTTTTTGGCCCATACACCCATTTTATGATAGGCTATGATGTCAAGCAACTCCTTAAAACTTCTCTTGCGTTTCAAGGTAATATCTTGTTAGTTTGTGTAGTAAAGCGCATAACTGATAGTCAAATTGCTTCATTTGAAACGTTGAAAGTTGTTCCTGGAAGGAGCACACAAAACTTCTTTCTTGAAATTACCCATGATGCTGACAAAGAATGATTTTACAAAGAAATAAATTTGAATCGGCCACCCTTGAGGCATAATTTAGAAAATTATGAGCCGCATAGAGCTGATTTTTACAAAGGACATTATATTGCTAAATTTGCAGATATCATCACAAAAACTCAAGTTTATTTGCTACACGATTTGCTGATTTTGACGACGTTCCATTGTCATGGATGTCAGTATTTGACTTCAAAGTAGGGCCTTAGACTTTTACTGGAGAAAACACATCATTTGGTCTGACAGAAATCGAAAGTTTGGCTTAGTTTTACAGTGGGCATAACTTTATAACTGACAATGAAGTAGACTGCATGGTAGATGAGTGGCCCGAGTTACGTTTAAGGGTCAATATTTTCCGTAACGATAATGTAACAGAAGTTTACAGTGACCTAATTAAAGAAAATTCTCTGGAAATGAAAAATATATTGGTACTCGTTAAATTAATGGTGACTATTTCACCAAGTACCATAACGTATGTACGTGGTTTTTTTACGATGAAAAGAGAAAAACCCAACCTTTGAACATCACTGAGTGACGATCGTTTAGAAGACATAATTCGAATTTGTGTCAATGGCTTTCATCGGCCAAAAAAGGCATTTAAATGGCCACAAATTGACAGGACCCTGAGGAAATTAAAGAAAGAACTGTCCGAAGACTATCTACAGAGGCAGAAGCTGAGGCAACAACAGCGGACAAAAACCAATTGGAAAACCAAATTATAATGAATTAATTCCGTTCGAGTCTTAAAATATGAAACCTGCAGAGCGATGAAGTTTTTATAAATAGTATTTTATGTTCATGGGCTACTAGAAAGACTTTTCTGCATATCATTATTTTGAAACATATTGAACGTTTTTGTTTATATTTTGTTCAACTCACTTGATTCTTTTTTCTCTTTTTTTCGTTTACAATTTTATCTTATTTTTCCTAATACATGAAATAGTTACAATGCGTGTAGATTTTAGTTATAATATTATAACAAAAAATAATGGTATTTGGAAAAAAATATTTATTACAGTAAGTGTCTCCAAATCTTTTATATACGTTAGACCACGGATCTTACATGCTTGTTTTATAATGATGGCGCACACGATCGAATCAACTTTTTAAATGTTATTTATTGATGGCTCTCAATGTTTCGTACACACCACCGATAATAGCAATATTTATTTTGTGTTTCTTGTAATCAACTCATTGTCTGTTAACTGCAAATGCATTCCAATCATTGTCATAGAGCCACTAAATACAACACAATAATAAAGGTATAGTTAGCACTTCAAGAAAAAATAGATAATTCCCTTTTTAAAAATTGTACAGCATATTCTTGCTGTTTTACACTGGTTTTATTTAAGTTATAAATTTAAATTTATGTAGATATTTTTTTGTTTGTAAATTAATGTTTGTTAGCGATTGTTAAATACCTACACGGTATTAATTCTACCATTTTTATTGTAGTCCTTGTTGTGTAGTTTACTGAATCCAAATGTAAAATTTCCCAAATTCTGTGCTATACACAAACAATATGATCGATCATGTGATGTTAAAGTCTCCGCGGTGGTGCAATTATCATAATTTGCGGGAATAAACTTGTTATTAGAATAAATTTAACTGAGAATATGTATTATTATTTAGAAATGATCTTTTAATAGAAGAAATTTAAGTGAATTCAAATCAATGAAATTTAATAAAACATCTATGAAATGCTATGTTTTTGTTTTGTTATGTTAATAACCGCTGTTAACATTTCAAATATTTTAATTGGTCTAGTGGAAATCCATTAAAAAAATGATTAGAGAAAAGAAGGCAAAAAATAATAGAAAAGAATTAATTTTTTGTTGTTTTGCTATAAAATAAAAAATGGGCGAGAGCAATGCTGTCTATCTTTATATAACTGCTGTGGCGCTGGACTGACTGTGTAAAATATTTCAATTTTGTAATATCTAGTTTGACAGCTATGTATAGGTTTTTCATAAAGTTCTGTATGTTGCTCTAGGACAACATTTAGTATCAACACAAATAGCTTAAAAATTGTTTTTTCTAAGTGTCGATTACCTTTAAAGAAGATCTGCATAGTTTTGCAAACTTCTGTAGAAAAAATCAAACCTAGTTTGGCTTATTATATTTACTTACTGGTTTCCCACAAAGATGATCTCACTTAAGAAAATACATTAAGGTAGCTGTTAACCAATTTTTACTCTTGTAAAATAAATCTTCAATTTTTTTTCTATACGTTTAAAATGTTTATTGGGCATTTATAATTACTGTGATAACTTTAAAATTCATGCATAATTAACTGTCTTACTCTTATAGAGCTAAAAATAAGAACAAGATGAAATTTTCAGCAAAATCAAAGCTAGAAAAGAAAAGGTTTTCCAGCTGGAGGAAAATTAAATGACAGTGACAATGTTGAATCAAACCATCATTTTGCAACCCAAACTATAGCAACATCAACATCCTTTTCTGATTCAAATCTAGATCCAACAAAAGTCTACCAAACAGTTTTGAATCGCAGTGCCATTAAATTGAAAAATAGCTTTTCAAAGCTGAAACACACACGGTCAAATACATTAAGTTAGGTCTTCGAGTTAAAAAGCACAAGATGTGGCAAAGCTTACAAACTGGTAGACATTCAAATGTTAAATAAATTTCTTTTGGATACTGTGATCTGCAAAAAGTGTAAAGTAAAAATGCAAACAGTAAACTCAGTTTATAAAAGAATCATTTGAAGAGACGATGTTTGTCAGAGCACTTAGAAATAAAATTGTTGCTTTATTTCAAGTTTTGAAACTAGCATTAAAGTTTCAGAAAATTATCAACATACACGTGCAAATGTAAGCATTAGATCATTGTTTTACTCTTTTCAACAAGGCTCTGGACATGCTGGTTTGAAGAAGTTTTCATCCGTCTTTCGACTTATCAAAACCTGTTACGGAAAAAGCATATGAAATTCTTAAGCGACTTTTTGGAAATTCAATCGATCAAGCCTAAAATCTTAGAATGATGCCGCCAAACACCTGATTGAGTGTTTTCAAATAGAAAGTCCTGAAAAAATCAGTTTGTTTATTAATGTTGATATGACAATTGATGGAGTCTGGCAGAAATGAGGACACAATTCAAAAATAGGTGTTGTTTTCCTCATTTCTTTTCTCACTGTAGAGGTTTTAGACTTTGCAGTAAACAGTTTAATTTGTTTTCAATGCATGCAACATGAAGCGGGTGATAAAAATAGTGATAATTATATAAATTGATTGCAGTCACACTAATTGAAATTTACTATATTAATCATGCTCGATCTTTTGGGAGTATGGTGTCAGTTGCTGCTGTGGAAATGTCTTTACATTCAATTGAGAGACGCTCATCAAAATACACAACATTTGTTGGAGATACTGGAAGTTTCGCTTGTGTAAAATCAAAATGGAAAGTGAAATACGGAGATAGAAGTGTTGTGGTAAAGGAAGAATTTGTTGGTCACATTCAAAAGATAATGGGTAGTGGATTACTCGAGTATAAACCAAAAGCATGTGGTATTAAACTTAATGACAAAAAA
The DNA here is from genome assembly GCA_035046665.1 of Euphysa ruthae. NCBI lineage: Eukaryota > Metazoa > Cnidaria > Hydrozoa > Anthoathecata > Corymorphidae > Euphysa > Euphysa ruthae. The sequence goes on from JAUZNK010095010.1 coordinate 21,824, forward strand.
AAATGTCGTGGTAAAGGTCGTTTAACTGACCAAATTATGGGCAAAATGCAAAACATTTATGGCAAAGTTTGAGTTGTTAGGAAGATGTCAACATGGCTTAACTCACAATCAAAATGTGTCTATAAATTCTGTTTCGTGGAACAAATGTCCAATAAACAAATAGTGCGCACTGAATAAATTAAATCATGCTGTATCTAAAACTGTATTTATGTTTAATACTGGTGCAGCACCACAGACATACCTATTAAGTTCTGTAGGTGTAAAGCCAACTGAACACATGATACGGTCATTGCGAAAATGCGATCAAATTTGAATACAACACGCAGCTAGAAAAATTTTCAAAAAGTTTAGATGCAAAGACGGAAACCTCGTGCAAGAAAAAAAGACTTGCGTTGATGACAAAAAAAGTCATATCTGCTAGGCAGTTACGGGCTACTGAAAAAGTCTGAATCACTATATTCATAACAGAATAAAAAGCTAACAAAAAAGAAAAGAACTAACCACAGCTACTAGCCTACCAACCTCAAATCTTGAGATAGATTTCATTGTACCTGAAATGACATTGTAGACGACATAAATATGGAGTTACTCGTTTGTCACTGAAAATCTCCATCAGATTAGATTCAATTTTGTTTCATATTAGATCTAGTTAGTATTGAATATTTGAAAAAAAAAAAAAAAAACAAAACCCAGCTAATTATATTTATAAACAACATTATTTATTTATTTATTTAAACTTTTAAACACAATTTTCTCAAAACTGTGAATCTGGGGTTATAATAACTTTGCTGGTAATATCTGCAGAATGATTAGGTTAAAGTTATTAAATTTTTAGAGATGGTGTATAATTGGATTTTGCATGCAACTATAGGAAGATTTTTTTTCAAACAGAAAAAAAAAAATCTTTCGTTCGTCTTTGAAAGAGTAGATTTTTGTATTTTTTGTTTACGCTTTATTGTTTGACATAATGTGCAAACGTTTATTCAATTTAAGTATTCATGGAAGAAGTTTTCGTTTTTTGACCCAATATACCCAGTACACTATTTTTTTAAAAAATTGGTTAACTGCCACCTTAAGTAACTTAACATCATAGCTTGACTAACTTCTGTAAATAACAAAAGCAGTAAAAAAATAGCTCCAGTTACATTCAAAACGTAATTCTGCTTGGTGCAAAAATGTTGAAAATAAAATGATATATCTTGGTTTCCCGTTTGTTTACTCATTTACATTTGTAGACTTCAAGAAATCAAAAATTTGTTTATAATGTCTAAATTTTTTTATCTAAGATTTTTTATACTTCATAAAGGTTTTCATCTGAGATTCGTGAAGAATTACAAAGTTTGGCATTAAAACTTCCACAAGCTCGCCCAACTGAGACCTTTCTTCTTCAGTCCGATAATGTCGAAGCTGATGACCCCATGCATTTGTTAAAAGAAAAAGCTGTTACCAAACCAACTCTTATATTTTGTCATCAAACCTCACAACAACAACGTTTGATGAAAAGATATGGCAACCAAGTAATCGTGTGTGAAATAACAAGCAGTGTTCAGTGTATTCCATTCCCCTTGTTTTGTTTGTTTGTTCAAACTAATGTTGACTATCAATTAGTTTCAACCTTTATAGTTGAAAAAAGGAATCATGCATCAATATTGCAAGGTTTTACTGCAATTAAGGAGTGGAATCCAACATGGATGCCAAAGCATGTTACAATAGATTATTCTGAAGAACAGAAAAGTGCTGCTGTTGAAGCATTCCCAGGTAAGTTTTGGAACAACATTGTTATTATCACTTGATTTTTTATTTTCTTTTGTCCCTGAAATATTTTTTTTTTTTTTTTTAAAGCAACAGACAAGTTATAAATGAATACGGTTCTGGAAAACAGGCACAGATTTAGTCAAAAAAAAAAATGTTTAGATATTGGTTATGAATGTAGACGTTTCCTGAATAGACAATCTCTTAAAAAATAATGTTTATATATCTTTCATGTATTAATGAAAACTATGCTGTTATTGTCTGGACAAGTACTCATGAAACAAAGCTGACCGCAATATACCACCAACTAAAACACTTACATAAATTCTCCCGTTCTCGATCATTGTTCTTAAAATACCAAATTAATAAATACCAAATTGACATCAAAATTTGTTTTTATGTATAACAATGAGAAAATAAACTCCCAAGAATTTTTAAGAAAAAATCAAAAAATAATAGTTTTATTCGTATCAACCAACTCGCTTTTATTATGTTCAATCCTTTTGAAACTCAAAGATAATTTTTTTTCGAATGTTTGAAAATTTTATTAGGTTTTGATTCTAAGTCAAGTCAAATTTAAAAATATTGTTTCTCCAAAATGCTGAGGCTACAGAAATCTAATTATTTTTTAGAAAAAGCTTTCATTGTGAAAAAAAAGGCAATTAAAAAATTTTCAGAGAAATTAAACAAAATTATTGAAATAAAAATAAATTTGTTGAAATTTTAGCAATAACTTTACAAATCAGGGTTTGATTTTTAAATAACAAATATTTTATTACTCCTAAGTCAATAGATTACCTTATAAGTTCAAACAGTAGCGTTTTATGTAGTTTTTTAGATAACGAAATTTCTTCCTAAATTTTCCAATGTCGCTAATTGTTCGCATGTTTTCACTGTGATGATAATTTGAATTTGAGGAAAAAAAATGATTTTATATTGGAAAAGTTTGCTAAAAGCTTTAACTCATCATTTGGTAGTAATTTTACTTTTGTAACCCTAATGTTTCAATCAACGCAATACCTTGTCATTTGTTATTAAAATATATATTTTTAAAAAATTATTGTATGTTTACAACTAGAAAATGAAACCTTTGCAACATCGCATTTTATTCTGGTTATGGCTATTCTTATGTTATGGAATAATGATTTTTAAATGCACAAAAGATAAAAAAACGTAAAAATTTTTGATAAAAAACTAGAGCCTCTAATACCATTAATCATGACCATATACAAAAACCACAAATATTCCCACAGTATTTCAAATTTTATCACAAATACCTAAATTGAGTATAAATCTTTCTTAAGTAAGTTAGTTTTTATTCTGCCATAAAACAAATATACAAACAGCAAACCAAAACTAAATATATTTTTTTATCAAGCAAACACAAAACTTAAAATGCCACGAGAATAAGCACAAATATTGTTCGTCAAAAAGATATTTTCAATTTAGTCCCTTTATACAACAACATTGTGAAAAAAAAAGCCTTCAACTTGTATAAAATATATAAAATAAATATTTAAAAGGGGTCCTTCAGGGACAAAAGGTATGTTACAGTATAATAGTCTATAAATATTAGTTCTTTGTATTATTTTCAGTGAGTAAAGAAATGTTTCCTTAACTTTATGCTTAAATAGGTTGTGTTTTGTTATTTTTTCATTTCATTAGGAAGATTGTTCCATAGAAAAGGACCTTTTTGATGACAAACAATTCTTTCATATAATTAGTCTTTTAAAGCATGCATCTAGCCTTAAATGTCTGTTGTGCTATTTTCATCAGAAACATTAAAAAATTCAGACATATAATTGAAATTGGGTTTATTGCAAAATTTAAATGCATGTGCAGCAAGCAATGCACTGACTCACCCTCATAGCAATAGGCAACCAATTTATTTCTCTGTACTTATGTGAGCATGGTTATCCAAATTTAGGCAATATCTTATGCACTTGTTTTAAGCAATTTGTTAAGGCCTAAATACCAAACAGAACATGCAAAGTCAAAATGAGGTTTAATCAGAGAATTTTATAAAGCTGGTGTTAAAGAAATTGTTTTTGGTATAGAAATCTTACTTTAGAATTAATTTCTGTTGAGAACATAATGACCCATTCTCTTTCGATAATCACCCTAGGTATTTGATATACACCCTAGGTATTTGACTGAGATATGTTGTTTGGTGGGTGTGCCTCTAATTTAAATTCAGTGGATCTGTTTTTTTAACTGGTTTTTGATTGATAAAGAGTGCATTTAGTCTTATTTTCTCGGAATTGCATGCTTTTTTTGTTTTCAACAAATCATTCAAAAACGCTGGAAGACTTTCTGTTTAAAACATTTTCTCTTTCCTTTACATTTTTATATTGGAAAATTATACAAAAATAATCTGCATAGAGAAGTAATTCACAATCTATTGCTTGTTTCATGTCATTAACATAGAGCAAAAAATAAGAAAAGTCCAAAGATTAATCCTTTAAGACTTGAAGACTAGAACCTCACTAAATCACCCAAAAGTTTTGTTCTTTATATTTGTTTTTTCTTTTAAATTTTTTTAACCTTTAGACAATTTTTTTTTAAATTCCACGTTTTTTTACTTATAAAAAAAGTTTGAAAATATGCTCATGAAATGTCTCGACATTAAAAAGATATTTTAGAGCTGATTAGGATGTCACTATGCGATGTGCTTATTTTGATGAGCTCTGTGTGGGAGAGTGTGATTTTTCTTATTACTCTTGCTTAATTAGTTTAGATAAAAAAAAAATATATGTGATTAAAATTAGATTTTTGATAAAGTTGTTTACAAATTTTCAGGCAGCAATGTGTTTATTGCTGATCATTCCCGTAGACAATATTGGAAAGATTGGCTGCAAAAAGTGGAGCATAGCTTTAAAAGTAGAAATGATACAAATGAAATATTTAGGCTGTTTGAAACAATTGCAAATGCATACAATGAGGAGATTTTGCATGAAGCTGCACTGCAACTTGAAAATGCTGATGTTTGGAGAAGTTCTGCCACTTTGAGAAATTGGTTCAATTCAGAGTGGTTGCTTGAAGCCAAGGTGGAGGTTTTAATTCTCGGATGTTGCAAATTTTTAAAATTTTGCTAATATTTTTTATCCAGCAAAAATATTTAGGAAATATCCACTAAGAACTGAGACTCATAACAAGGAACTTTAAGAAAATTTAAATTTGTTTTCCGGCATAGGTAGGTAGCCTTTAATACGAGACTTATTCAGAACATTAAAATTTTTCATAAAGAAGTAAAATAATTCCTCTAAATAATAATAGAATTCCATTAGAATTAGAAGTATTTTGTTTTATTTCTCTTAGAAATGGATTGTTGGTTATCGCCCTGAAGATTACTATGTGTCTTCTCATAACAGTGCAATCGAACAGGATATCAAGTGTTTGCGAGAATCGCACATAAGCTTGATAAGAGGAAAAAAACTTGGTTCCTTCATTGAAAAACTTGTAGAGAAAATTATTCCAGATTTCTATAGAAGGTTTGTTTGTATTTTTAGATAAACTTGTGGAAGCTGGCAGAGTCCTAAAAATTTTCCCTTTCCGCCT
>JAUZNK010095010.1:27233-46222 GCA_035046665.1 Euphysa ruthae
TCTATAGAAGGTTTGTTTGTATTTTTAGATAAACTTGTGGAAGCTGGCAGAGTCCTAAAAATTTTCCCTTTCCGCCTGTCTAATTTATTTTTCATTTAAATTTTTGTAGAGATAAGAAATGCTAAATGCTTAACTACATAAAGCTTCAATGCAATTCTTTTTATAAATGAGCATATAAAAATGGTACAGAAAGAAAAATATAGTACAGTTTGACCAATTATTTACATAATAAATTGTTGTTAAACAAAACTTTGTTGAATAGAATTTCAAGTTAAGCAATTTTAGAAAACTTTCATACAGTCAGTACTTTATGAATACAATCCATGCACAGAAGTAAAAAATTGAACTTGCGGGCATGTTTTTTGCTGTAACAAATTTTTGAAGGCCTGAAACAGAGACCTTAGGTTAAGGTTTGATCAATGATAGATGATTCCCTTGCATCTGCATAAGTATTTGTGGTAATGACTTCCGCAATGCAAATGATTCATATTGTGATCTGTCTCAAGCAGAGAAATGAACACCCACTTTTAACTTGAACCGTGTTCGTTGTTTTTAAAAAGAATAGGTTTTACTACAGTTAATAGAGTACTGCTTTCTTTTGTTATGTTTTAGTACCTCTGTTTATTTTATTTAATTAACAGCAGTCTAAATACAGTTATTAAGTCAAAAATGGCATAAGTGAAGATAAGCAATTAAATATTTGATGGGGTAATTTTGAAATATGTCATTGAAATAGTCTACAGCTCACCAGTTTGAAAAAAAAAAAAAATTTTCTTATGAGCCAATATACTACCAAGGAGAAGGCTAGCTTCATTTCTATTTTTACAGGCATTGCCAACACTGTTCTGTGAAATCAAAATATTAAAAGTTTTTCTGATGATTTATAAAACAGATAAAAGAAACTAGATACTTTGACCATGAGAAATAACAAATCCATATTAAATGTAATTCTATGTTAATTTAATGATATATATATTCCAGGTATGTGGATTTGAATAGAAAATCATACACTCAAGCAAATGAATTAAAAGTTTTATACAGTGATCAGTTACCTACATGCTTGATGGATAAACCTGCTTCTATCATTGTACATATTCTAGAACAGATGAAAGCTACAGAAGCAACCATCTTCCAAGTTAGTAAACATTTTAATTCCAGGCTTAGAAATTAAAGTTTGGAACATTTTAATCCATGATTCAGGAATAGTCTTTTGGAAAAGTAACTTAACTTTTGGATCTCTGTTTTTTGTAGTAATTTCATGAATTTGGCTCTGATTATACTAGACAAGATCAAATTATTATTTGGTTATAATCAATATTGATTCAAAAGGTTGGTTTAAAAAGTATAGAAAATAGCCAGACCTATTTTCCTTTAACTTTTAAAAAAACTCTGATAGAGTCATTTGAATTTACCAATATCATTCCCTCCATCCATTCTTAAATTTTTCATAAAAAAGTTGATAAATGTAGATAATTTCAGATTTATGAAAAATTAACTAGACCAGTGTGCCCAAATATGGTCATCTGTGGTCTAAAATCAGTTTTTTTTAAAGTTTCCTCAAACTCATTAAATTTTTCTGAAATGCATTAAGTTAGAAGAACAAAGAAGCAATTCTTTGATCATCGTCGTCATCATCATCATCATCATTGTCATCATCGTCATTGTCATTTTCATCGCAATCACCATCATCATCATCGTCATTATCATCGTTGTCTTTGTCATTTTCATTGCCATCGCCATCACCATCATCATTGTTATCATTGTTGTTATTATCATCATTATTGTTATCTTTGTCATTTTTATCATCATCATCATTGTTGTCGTCATCATCATCATTTGTTCTGTGATATCTGGTATTTTCCATGTTTTTGGGTTTGCTGTGTGATTATTTTGTAACTTTGACCATTTTCAAAATTCCACAGATGCCAGGAACAGTTTAATAGACCCAGGGCCAGGTGCAAAAAATTGAAAATTTGTTCCAGAATGATATTTTCCATTTTCTTACGTAATAAAGTTGTTTTGCCCTTAAGTTATGAAATATCAAATTTGGTAATCTCATTGGCTATACATTAAAAAAAATTTTAGTAATAGATATAAGGAATACTATTCATTATTTATGCACTAATATTCTGCTTAAGATTTTTATTTTGTCAGAAAATTATTTTAGCGTGCTCACAGTTTTGTCATCTAGAGAATTATCATAATGTCGTTAAAAATTTTTTTACAGAAGTGTATTAGTCACTAAATTGCTTATTTCAAATCATTGTATTGAATATTGCAGTGCCTAAGCACCAATTATCGTAAAGTTGTCAAAAAAAATTTTATTTAAGTAATATGATAAAATTTAGACTTTTCTTTTTTTTTGCAATAAAACAAATTTTGCTAATATTTATGATATATGATATATATTATGTTAAATTGGTTAAGTGTTGAATAGATAATGTCTAATGAATTTTTGAAGTGGTGTTTATAGATAGTTTCACTAGTTTCCCCAACCTAGAAATATATATGAGCCAGTGGTGAACGCTTTTGAATTTTTTTGGAGCGCCATTCAATAAATATTTTACAAATCTTGCATGAAATCAGAGGACCATAAAGCACAAATTTTGGCTTATTTGGGGTTCCTGTCAAAAAATTCTGTTTTTTTTTTAAGATGTTAACGTTTTTATGCCAAAATATTAACTTTATACATGAAGTTATATAACTATAGAGCGCATCATTTGATTTATGGTCACCTGTAAAAAAATCTTGTTTTTTAGCAGTATGTGGACAGCTTCTGATGTAAAAATAATGTTGAATTTTCTTGAAAGGCTTTTGTTTTTTATTATTATTATATCTATATATCAATAAGACTACTATTTGACCATGTATTCAGTATTGCTTCCATCTTTTTTGGGCTAGAGTCTGCTGTATATCTACATCTTTTTGACTGAATTTAAAAACATATATTCAACCCTGTTGGTCTTGATCTTGAATCTTCAATCATTTCCATATTGTACAGATGAAGCCTCATTGTCACGGTTCTATAAGCATTTTCATGGACACATATCAGAGCAGTGATTTAAAAGTATTAGCACCTTCACTTGAGACTTTCTCAAGGACCACAAGGTTTTTATCTGCTACTCATGCTTTAACAGTGCAAATCCCTAAATTTCATAAAAACTTTTATTCATCAAGTTTCTTCCCACATACTGCTCGCTTGTGGAACTCTCTGCCTTCTGATTGTTTTCCTTCAAATTATGATCTCCAATCCTTTAAGTCTAATGTCAACCAATATCTTTCTCAGTTTGTGCTAGATCTATTTTATCTTCATTTCTTGTTTTAACTGTCTGCCTTGTAGTGGCTTTTTGCCACTATATTCTGCCCAAGGACATCTTTGACCTATTTTGCAAATTACATATTTGTGTGAGTTTACCATTTTTAAAATTTTTCTTAAATATTAATTTTATTTTTTTAAGTTCTTTTTTCAAATTTTGTATGATTTTCGAAAAACAAAGAGGGCATTTTTGACTTATTTAGCCATCTGTTAATAAATGTTGTTTTATTGGTAATTTTTTTATGGAAAAATGATAATTTTGAACTCAAAAAACTATATATTTCTTATATATTTTTTTTTTACTTTGATGTTTGAGGATCTTAGAGGCAACTTGTCCGCTGAAAAATCAGTTTTTAAATCAGGGCCCTTAATATCCAAAAACTATAATTTCAAGATTTAAAATGAAGTTTTGAAATTTTACTTAAAATCTGTTCATCCGTATTTAAAAAAAAAAATTTTTATTGGCTATAGAGGGAATATGACGACCCACATGGTTACCTTTCAAATCTTTAAATGTTTGAAAAGAGCTTCTAATATGTCATATATGGTGATTTTAGGCCAAAAGAACAATGTTTTCGAATAAAGTCATTTTTGGTTCTCCCGAAAACTCTAAATAATTTACCATTTTTCAATCTTTTCAACTCAGCACTTAAGGTTGTAACTGAGATCTGGTAAAATTTGGCCATGATTTCATTCAAGTTTCTGATTCTTTTGGTATGTTAGAAAAATATTGTTTTTCAGATGTTTTTTTGCTTGCAGATTATTTTAAACATATCAGGTCATGGCCACAAAAAGAAGTTAAATTAGATTCTTTAAGAAATTGAAAAGTAATAATTTTTACTGTTAAACCTTACAAGCTGTAGCAATTTTCTCAAGAATTGTGTTTGTTATTTATTTTCCTTCCTCAGAGAGATATTAAAAAGGATAATTTTTAATTGTAGTGCTTAAATTGAAGTTGATTATAGCAAGATATGCATTGCAGGATCATTACGGCCTTATGTAAACATTTGCTTTAATTAAATCAATTCTATTTATAATTATAGGTGAGTCATATACAACCAGGTCTATTCTTAGTGCAAGAAACAGATAAAGGTGATCAAGATAACTTTACTGTTTCATTTGGTGATGCAAATAATCTGCCATCATGCAGCTGTGAAAAGTGGCAACAATTCAAATTACCATGCATACATTTCTGTTCAGTGTTTAGATCATTTCCTGATTGGGGTTGGGATATGTTGAGTGCTTCATATATTTCGAATCCTTTGATAAGTCTAGATTATTCGTGTATAAAGTCTTGGGTTGATTTTCAAAATATAATTAATCATGGAACCCCACCAGTTAAATTAAATGACTACCCGATAGAGATGGAAAAGAGAGTTACCTCTAAGGAGACTCTCCTTGATAATAATGCAATCACAACACCACTGGTCAACACTCAGAACTCTGACACTTCTTTAGCTATGAGTCCAGTTGAACAGAGAGTTGAGATTGCTCTTCAGTGTGAAGGCCTGCTAAAAAATATCACTTCTGTATCTAATAGTAGTCTGAACAAGCATCATTTTTCAAAATTAAAATCAGATTTAGAAGAATCCATAGGGTTATTAAAAAAGGGCATTAATAGGTCACCTTCACTTAAGACTGATCATAGTTTAGACAATGATACCAACCAAGAAAGTATAGAAATGTCTTCTGCTGATAATTCATATATAATTGATGATGAGGAGCGAACTGTATATCAAGTACCAGAGTCTGATAGCACAGAAATTAGTAATGAAACTGTGGAGGTTATCACACAAGAAAAATTGAATGAACCTCCAAACGAATTATTGAATCAGTCTTCAATAAATGTAATTTCTCAGTTACCTTTAACTTCTGACTTGGAGGAGGAAACTGCTGAACAACGTGAGAGAAAGTTACTTGCTCTATTAACAGCATCAATGTCATAAATTTTGTAAAATTCATGACATGATATGCAATTCATATTTTATGTTTTTAATATGAAATGTCTGAACTGATTGTATATATGGATTCGCCTGTTGTGCTTGTTCTTATTATTTCTGAAGATACTTGCTGTCCAACTCACTACACGTAATAAACCTTCTGAAATGAATTCCTATTCTTATTTTATCACTAATACTGCTTTAAAAATTGTATAAATTATTTAAAATAGATAATTTAAAGATATTATTATGATATAATGTTCAAGGTTTTGATTAGGTAATTTATATATGGTGGGGTGCAACTTATCATGTCTGTCTGATCAAAAGCTTATTTCCTTGTTTTTTTTCATGGATTTATTTTTTCCAGTAGAAAGTTTTAAGATATAAGGGAAAACAATGAAAATTTAGATTTTGGAAAAAAACTTCTTTCTAGGTATCTAAATATTCTCAATTATGATTATGTCTTGCCTAAAAATAAGATTTTAATATTTCCATTGAAACTTTACTCTTTTTTTTTAAACAAATTTTATCTGAACTTAGAGGACACGGCTCAACAATCATGTAGCTGTCTTATTGAATATATTTCTTTAACTTGTAACAAGAAAAATTTTACAATATTGTAGAGCGGTTTTTATGTGGCATTGACAATTCTCTGTATTGTTTTTGTCATTTGCTTTGTATATGTGAGTATTTTCCATGAGGAAGCGCATATGAATGAAGTTACATATAACATCAAGGCCTTTCTTTAACTGAGGTGTACCTACGTGGTGATAACCTTTCAAACTTTACAGATGGCATATTTTTATATGCTAAATAAATTTCTAATTTGTGTATCAAATTATTTTGCATATGTCATATTATTTTGTTTGTCAAGAATTTAAATGGAAATAGCAAAGCTAAAAATAGTTTAAAAAACTTTATGATAATAATAAACAATGATAAACTTTTCTTTTTGTGTGATCAATTAAACATGTACACTTTTTAAAACTTCTTTCATGTATATTTTAGACCTAGTGTAAATTTTAAGCTGTTAACTGATGCTAAGAATAATTGTATTTTTGAAACTAGAAAAATTTTAAACCTAAGTTTGCTCTTATGTTTTTTTTTTTTTTCCAAATAACTCCAGTCTTTCTCATGAGATTTTTCTTAAACAAAATCTTTTATTATAATATCATCATGCCCGTGACTGAGTTTAATGTTTTCGATCGCGTGGCTAAAATTATTTTTTTATAAGCAACTATATTTTAGGTTTGAAAGCACATGATATTATTACGATATTCTCATTTTCTATGCTGAACTTGGCTTAGCAGTTACTTGAGCTGTGATAATCTTAAGATGGTAATCAAAAAAAAATTGAACTGAATTAAATTTAATAAGATGCACTTTATGGAGGGATTTTTACAGGTGGATGTACTTAGAAGGGATTTTTACAGGTGGGTGTACTTAAAAGGGATTTTTACAGATAAGTGTATGTAAAAGGGATTTTTACAGGTGGGTGTATGTAAAAGGGATTTTTACAGGTGGGTGTACGTAAAAGGGATTTTTACAGATGGGTGTACATAAAAATGATTTATACAGATGGGTGTGCTTAAAAGAGGTTTTTACAGATGTATGTAAAAGGTTATAAATTAATTTTTAAAAGATATTAATTTCAAACCAAGTTTTAACATAAATATTATTTTTTTATCTGGATGCTTAGATATAAAATCTGTTTAACTGAAAGTTGCTTATAGTTTTCAGCTTTGAGCTGCAGCTGCTTAAAATAAAAGTGCATATTTTTTCAAATTTTTTGATATCCCATTGAATTAAAGAGCCAGATTGATCATTGGTGACCGCAATATTGGAATGTTGTGTTTCAACTTTTAGAAAATGCGATATGTTATTTTTACATAAAATTATGTTTTAAATAAAGTTGGTGATGTATAAGATGCTAGAAAAATTCTATTTCTTAGGCATATGGCTTACTAATCTGTTGATGCAAACTGGGTTGTAAAGGTAACTGATACTACGGGTACCGCATGATTGTGGTATTGTTGCTAAGATAATAAAGTTTCTAACTTGGGTAATAATGTATTAAAAAGTTATACAAAAGCTAAAAAGCATAAGTCTATAATTCCACCACAAAATATACTTGTTAAACATTTTACTAAGTCCTTTGATTCAATAAAAAGACACAGCAAATAAAAAAAAAAGTTGTTTATCACTTACAACACAGTTGGCATTAAACAGCTGTTTCATAAGTAACATTCTGTTTTCTTGCTTCATTCTGTCTGAAAAAATTCTAAAAATAATCAAGTGAAATTTTCACATCTCCTTGTGATAAAATTACTGAAGTTTTTCTAAATATGTTTCCTGACAGTGATATAGCCAAGTATATAAAAGCTAGTATAAATGTAGTTATTATAAACCGTGGTCTTACCTCATGCTTTTGCAGTCTTCTGCAATTAAATTTCAAAAATTTACCATAATATACAATATCCTTTAATGAAAGTGTGAGTGGATAAATAAGTGAGTGGAAAAAATATTGCAGCGACCAGATGTTTCAATTTAAAATTTCTTACTAAAACTAAAGCTGCTAAATTTTTTTGACCTTTGCAAAGGGCGTAAATTATTTGGATTTAAGCTAATTATTTCAGATATTTTCAATTTTAAATTTCAAAGAGCTCTTTTTAAAAAAATATAACACTTCAATGAAAATCCTCCATTAAGTAAAATTGGAACCTGTAGCTTTTATATAGTGCATAGTAGTTTGCAAGTTGGTATAAGAAAATCTAAGTGGGCATTGGAATGACTTTCAAATTCCTTTTAGTATTTCTAGATGAGGGCCTAATGTTTATCCTCTGTTATACTGTGGGCACGAAAATGCCTTTCCCACACACGTCATAAAAAAACTGGCGCATTTTGTGATTTTGTCTAAAAAAACGAAAATATTCACTGAATATCAGCTACGGAATTAATGAAAACTTGTTAAAAATTCGTTTTTTTTTTTATAATTGGCTTCAAATAAAAACAATAATTCTCAATATAATCCCCGGACCCTGCTAAAAGAATTATACACAAAGAAAACGTGTGACAACCTGTCAGTTTTGATAAAATTTAAATGTAGATAGTGTTATATCATAGCGAGCTGAGGTGAGACCAATTCAATTTGTTGATCTATGAGCCGATTGTTTTTTTTATTATTAACAAAATGAATATTTTTAGAGCAAAAGAACGCTTCAATTTAGAAAATAAATTGCTATTAATGTATGTCCTACGTTAAAATTAAAATAATGTACAAATAATTTAAATAGTCATTCAATTGTTTAAAATGATCATATATTTTTGTTCTGTAGCTGAAATAGTTCATAAAAATAGTTTATAAAACACGGTCGGTCACCAAAAAAAGAAATATATTATCTCAAAATTTATACGAGTCTGCGGATATAATGGCTGAATTAGACTAATGTTGGGGAATATCACCTGAGTTAACACATTTCTTGTTTCGTGTAGCATCAAGGCAAAACCGATGGCATGTTCGAGTTTAAAAAATAGAGGTGGTTTTGTTTTTACTTCAAAGATTTCGATATTCAACTTGACCAGACTATATTCAAAGGTAACCAGTGCCAGTGGTAATCAGGGCTAAAAGATTAAGTATTAAATAAATAGTTATACATTATTTCACAGTTAATGAATTTATTTTTCAAGATTTCAAAATAATAAGTTTTTCTCGAAAATTCAAGTATCATCACTGATATTATTTTTTCAGGATTTTCCTAAAATCAGGGTCGGTCGAGTCGGTCTCACCTACTGTATAAAGAAACCAGACTAGAAAACTGTAATGTGTTCTAATTCAGATTAACTTAATCTTGTTTATAAATTATACTATTTACATCATAGCTTGAGCTATACTATTAAAAAACAAATTAATTTGCTTTTGTTGGCAATATTATATTTATTTTTTCTGTTACATTTTCAATGTTATTAGTTTATGAATGCTAACCTTAAGTGGATTAATGATAATCAGCACATGTATAGGTTATTTAAAACTCATTTGAGAAAAAGTTCATAACTCAAATGATATACTGAAAGACTGGTCTGTGAACTGATATTAAGGTTAATTAAAGTCTTAACCTTTTAAGCCTTAGAGACTTACTGTTACTCGGATCCTTATCATGCAGAAACTGTTAGAGACATAACAGTACGCACATCAGTTAGGTTACCTTTAAGTTAGTATATCTGACATTATATATGCTTGTGGCACAAACAGATGACATTTTTGGATTCTCATAATGTTTGCAGAAATTTTAAACTTAAATCGCTTCCCATTACGTAATTATCACAACGTAAATAGAAAGATAAAAAATGCTGAATAAATATATAAAAATGTCTGAAACATAGCGAGTAAATAAAAAATTAGCCTTGGAACAAGTCCAGATTTTGTGTTCAATAGTGACTCAGATCTTTCTTCACTTAGTGATTCAGGTTTTGGTGATGAAGATAATTTTGTTATTGATTCAAAAACTGAGGAATCTAATTTTTTTAGAAGATTACAATTCAGATTTGTAAGGTGATATTGTTGAGGAAGAAAATAATGACATTTTGGACACTCTTCAGCTTCCAACTGCTGCAGTATGATCTAAACCTCCCTTTAGTGGAGAGCCTTTACATAAAAAGAAGAAAGCTAGTGAATTTGAGAATGTGTTTTGGGAGGATGAGTCTCCAGTTGAAGGAAAGAATCGATTTCACTTAGCTAGTTACTTTGCAAGGTTCTTCATATTTTAGAGACTTTAAGATACTTCCAACGCAGCTGAGATTTTCTATAATGTTTTTTGAACAGGACAGGGAAATCAGCCATTTAATCTTTGTTTTTTTTTTAGAACTTTTATTTAAATTCTGATGAAGTTTTTCATTAGGTTGATTATATTCTCAGCCGTTTTTAAATGTTTGCGATCTTGAGAAATATTAAGTTTGTATGGCTAAAAAATTTTTTGGCACTTTTTATTATAAGAATCTCTTTTGTGGGTTATTGAATCCCATGGTTTGAAAAACATACTGTCGTTTTAAAGACATCCTGAAAATGTTGCCATGTTAATTAACACTTGGTTATCTTTAGAAACACTATGAGATAAGTAGTAAAAGCATGATGGAATGGTTCCAAAATTTATCACGGCCAATCAAATTTGGGATATTTGTTGGTACAGCAGGCCTCTGTGCATCTACTGGTGCTCTTGCTTACCATTATTACAGTACCTCTAAAAACACTTGCACTAACGTAAGGAATTCTGCTAAAGAAAATTGTTTGAGTGATACTCCTCTTAAAGTAACAGAAGGAAATTCAACTTTGGGTGGTGATGACATTGATAGTACTAGTCTCAACCCAACTGATGATTTGATGATGTCAACAGAGGATACCGGTAATATTATTCAGAGAAATTCAAATCAAAACGGCTTTATAAAAGATAAGGTAGCAGTTGAGAATGACTCAATTGATGATGGTTTTTTGGAGAAAAAGGTAAGTTTAATTTAAGGCTTTTTATCTTTTGTTCTAGTTCTACTGTTAATTTTATAAAAAACCTCTATTTTATTATATATTGATTGATAGATTGGCGTAATTTTCATATTTACTTCTTATAAAAAAAAAAAATTAAGGGTTTAAAAAATCTTTCTTTCGTCAATTGCCTAATTTATTTATTTTTTACCCGAAATAGAAATATTCCTGAATATCTATTTCTGTATGAAATAGAGATAATAATTCTCACTTGAGTGCCATAATGACTATTTTGTTAAAGTTTTTTGTTAATTGATTTCATTTTGTTAAATTGCTATGGCATATTAAGTTATTTGAGTTTATTAGTCACTATTTTTTGTCATGTTAATTATTTTTTTTCCTGATAGCAAAAAACTTTATGATAAGAATGATTTAACAGACAAACCATCCTTATATTGTTTTTTCTGATTATATTTAAGATTTTCAGAATTTCAAAATTAAATAAAATTATATAGATAGCATTTTCATGAAGTTCTAGAGTACCATAACGAAAACTAAAGCTCCTGGGACATAAGCTCTTTTTTTAAGCTATGCTTCTTCAAGGTTTTACTAACTTGTTTGAGCTCCTTTAAGTCGTCTAATATTTTATTGCAAATTGCAAAGAAAAAATTATATTGGTTTTACTTGACATCGCCATTTTACTGATGGAAAATTTCAGCGTTTAAGATCTAATATTATAATCTATAAATAAATAAAAATGCTCTTTTTTAGCAAACAAGAAAAGTAGTTTTGCTCGGTTTAGAAAGCTGTGGGAAATCAGCACTTCTTGCAGAGCTATCGAAAGAAGGAAATCACCATATTGAATATCAGCCAACAAGAGGATTTAATGTAGTTTGTATATCATTCGATCACTGTGATTTAAGCATTTGGGAAGGTAACTTTTTGATAAAATTTGAAGGCATTTTGTGATTTTAAATAAAAAGTCTTTAGATTAGAATGAATAATGCTTTATTGGCTTTAGAAGCTTTAAAATCTTAATGGAAGAGGTGGATGATAAATAGAGTAAAATCACCCATTTTTTTGTGAGAATAATTTAAGACTGTTCCTTAATTTAATAAAAGGAATTTTGAAAGGATGTATTTTTGATGTGACTCCTCTGATTGCAAATCTTTACCATTGTTTATATTTTGATCTTTAGTTGGTGGAGGAGAAGATTACCGATTATACTGGCGTAATTTTTGTAACAGTACAGATTTGATTCTCTTTGCTGTTGATGCATGTGATCGTGGCAAATTTCCTTTAGTTAAGAAGTACTTCTTTGATATCATTCAAGAGATGCAAGAAGAAATTGAAATCCGTGTTGTTGCCACGAAATGTGACCGGGTTGACGCAATTTCGGATACAGAGTTGCAGCAAGCTATAGGTGTTGATGGTGTTGACTGGGATATTATACGTATAGCTGTTATTTCTGGCGGTGCTACAGAGAATTTTGGTATTGAAGAGATTCAGCAGTTGTGCTTAATGTCTTGAGATTGACTTTTAAAGCAGAATTTTTTATCATGTTTTATTGAGCACCTGTTAATACAAAATCAAATCCAGGAAATTTGAAACTTAATCAGTGATTCAGATTTTGTGAAACTGCAACTAAATTTATAGCTATAAAGCAGAGGTGAAAGTTTTTTTGTGGACCTGCTGAGTTTTTCCTAGCCTCTTAAGAGTCCAGTAAAGATATTTCCATTCTGTCCGATGATTGACAAAGATGGAAAGAAAGAAAGAACATTTTACTTCTAAGACGTTGAAAAAGTTGAATTCCATTTACTCATTGAAATTTTTACTTGTTTAAAAAAAAAAAAAAAATTACAGATCGACATGACTCAGGTAAGGTGCTCTTTTCACTCATATATGATATTTTCTAAGGAAATTAAGCTAGTTATAACAGTTGCTATATAATTCTGATTAAGTGTAAACACACTAGAGATAATATTTAATTTTGGATTTACGTCAGAATAATTACTGATAATATTCCAATTTTTTATTTTAAATTAATAATACCCAGTACCATATTGTTTAATTTGATATCATACTTTTTTCAACCCTGGGAATACTAGCAGTAAGGATAGAAAAGCTAATTTTATTTATTTGAAAATAGATATTAGAATTTTTGAAAAATTATATGTAATTTATTTAAATCGTTGTATATTATTGTTGTTATTATTGTAAAAAAGATTTTTAGAGAAAATTTTATAATTGTTGCAACCAGAACATTGTTTTACAAACTGAAAAATGAAATATTTCTCCTCATTTCAGAAATAATCGTCTCAAGATTAGTCAAGCTTATGTATACAAGAATATGTATAGTAAGCAGTGAAAATATACTTATGTATATTTTCACTGCTTAGTTCGTGAGCCATTTGGCATAAAAATTTGTTTACACACTTAATTTTTTGTTGACTAGAAATTATTTCCTGAAGATCAGTAAATCAAGATGTCATCCTTCGCATATATTATTAATCTTTTTTGATATTATGGTGGCTGGTAAATTTTAGAATAAAAAAACTTTCTGACTTTGGCCTCAGCCATTATGCCCTTCAAAAAGCTGAAACATGGTTTGAATTTGTGGCACCATAAACAAACTTTATGTCAATTTATATCATCGCAAAGAAAGATGAGTAACAGTTTGAAATTAGAAAATAATAATTTTCCTATTCTGAACCCAAATTTGCATCAATATGGTTATATTAGACCTAAAACCCACATTTTTGAATTTTTTAGTGCTCAATATTTCTGTTTTGAATAGTGCACAAAATTAAAGTGTCATCAATGCTAGTCCAAAGTGTTAATTTTTACATATAAAATGTTAATGAACTTTTCTAAAAATTAGATTTGCTTCATGAAAATTTCACAAATGTTAATGTTACAAAATATTCCATATTATTTTTCATTTTTGGTTGTTTTCAAAATTTTGTTGGAATCATTGTCCAAAGAGTAATATTTAGTCTAAATCGCATTTTTCAATTTTTCGAATAGTTTGAGAAATGATATTGTGGTCCTGATTGAGTCTTATGAATTCACCTATGTATATTTTTTGTCAACCTGTTTGTTAAAGTCTTACATATACTTTTTTGTTATAAGTCAAATTTGATCAAAAATTAATGTTTTTTTTTTTTTATTTAATTTATTCTATTTTTAAGATTTAGATATCAAATAACTTTATTTTAAAGGCTGTTAAATTATCTTTATAAGGTGAGAATTAATTTATTTTGCAATATTTTTGTTTTCCCTTATAATTGAACCATTTAAAAAATATCTTATGTAATGTTGACTTTTAATTGGTTAAATATTGCCAACTTTGATGCTTTCAGAAATAGCATGTGGGATTGTTTGAAATCACCAGGGTAGTTGGTGGACCTTTAGCAGTTAAATGTCTGATTTTTTTTTTTTTTTTTTTTTTTTTTTTTGTATGTTAAACATACCCTGATAGCTCAGTCGGTATATCATCTA
Source organism: Euphysa ruthae (assembly GCA_035046665.1). NCBI lineage: Eukaryota > Metazoa > Cnidaria > Hydrozoa > Anthoathecata > Corymorphidae > Euphysa > Euphysa ruthae. The sequence goes on from JAUZNK010095010.1 coordinate 41,461, forward strand.
ACTCAGTCACAATATCATGGGTTAAAATGTAAGTATCGCTCACTCATTGTATGAGCAGCACTTTGGTGCGATAAGTTTGGAGTTTTAACTCCTCTTTAGCTTCTTGCCTAGTAGCCTTGCAAAAAGCGACTTGTTTAAAAAAAAAGAAAGAAAAAGAAAGTGTATTAATAACTAAAGTTAATCCCAAAACAACAATATAAGTTACAAAAAGTTCAAAAATAAATTTGTTATCACTTACGGCCTGGCTAATTCTCAAATAACCTAAAGGCTTCCTAACTATTTTATATTGTTTAAGCCATATTAAAAACCAGGTATACAAATTTCATTATAAAATTACTTAAATATATATAAATTTATATCATTGAGCAACATTGGTACTAAAATCTTAAACCAAACAGTAGCTACTTATAATTATTAAATATCTTTTAGATGTAAATAGATGTTGCAAGACAATTTTCAAATATTTAGTTTTATTTCAAACAAATTTTTTTTTCAAATAGCCTGTTTGCAATGGAAATTTCTTATTACTGTGTAATAATTTCTTATACAGCATACTTAAATATAAAAGTTGAAATTTTGAATTAGTTGTTACATACCCTATGCATTAAATTAAGCTTTAACATAATTTATTATTTTTTTAGCTATGGCTGAAGTAGGTTGGGATGATGTCACGTACTTAAATAAGAAGAATGTAAAAGCATCTGAGGCGCGCTCATCTAAGGCAATAAATTCCGCAATGCGCTCAGGAGCTGCAGTTGAAACGTCGAAAAAGTATGGAGGTGGTGGAAACAGACAACACCTTGGCTCACGTGATACCTCTGCAGTGTGTAGAGATAATGATCTAGACACAAAAGTGGAGACTGTTTCACTAGATGTGGGTAAACTGATACAGCAAGGTCGTATTGCAAAAGAACTCACTCAGAAGGAATTAGCTACTAAGATCAATGAGAAACCACAAGTTATAAATGATTATGAGGCGGGTCGAGCAATACCAAATAATCAGATATTAAGCAAAATTGAAAGAGTTATTGGAATAAAACTTCGCGGGAAAGATAAAGGACAGCCAATGGGGCAAAAAGCAAAGAAAAAGTGACAGCATGGTGATTTAATAATGACAAATATTTTCCCAAAATTTTAACTGTTTTTTTAATTTAAAAATGCATTTCAATAACAATTGTGATTTCTTTTTTTCATCTTCATTTCATTTTTTTACAAAAGATATAAATTAATCCAAAAATTTGTTCGACCTTGAGTCTTGTATACATAACTAGGTTGTTCTTGATACGCCAAAGTTTAATTTTGTTGATATTTATTTTGATACTAAGGAACAGTCCACTCCCTGTTTCTCTGGTAGCATTGGGCTCAGTCTGTTAACAAACGTAGATGTTTTAGTGGTTTTTCCTCTAATGTATACCATATGCTTGATCTCCATATTTTATTCTGGATATTTGTTTCCTTACAGCTTCATTTTTCTAATATGTAATATAAAGAGTATAATTTGGCTAATGGTTGATCAACCTCATATCAGAAAATTCTCCTAAGAATTATGTGCAGAAACATGCATCTTGTTTCTTCTATGATGCTTGGAGTATTCTTTGCAAAATTTCCAGATAAAGGCGTGAGCTTGATTTCTGTACAAACTTTTATTGCAGATTTTAGATTAAAACTGCTGCTCTCTTCTCTAACGGAATTCTGGCATATAATGAGAAGTCCTCATTGCCTAAAGAATAGAGATTTGTAGCTGAATGGCCCTTCATATAACTAATATAAGGGTTAGCCCTTGCAGTTAGAATACTTACCTAAATTTTGTTTATTTAAATATAAGCTTGAATGATTTACAGTTTATTGATAGCATCGTTTTGTAATAAATTCCTAATTTTGTGATGAAGTTGTTATTTATTTTCAGTATGCAAATCAAATTTTTAAACATTATTTTGTAAAAACTATTTTGATGGTTGATGGCCGAACGAAGAAAATAAAAGTTTTTGCTGCATCTGGATTGCCAGAGAAGCTGTTGGTGTCCTAATAATTTAAATTTACCCATGTTTTTCCGTAATTATTTTACTCAATCTGTATTAATTTAGCTTTTCTGAAAATTTTGGGGTAATTTTTATTGCTCTAAGAGTAACAGCGTGAGAATTTTAATAAACTTTTTTTCTTTATTTATTACTAAGAAATACCCAGATAATTTTAAATCTGAAAATAGAGTTTTTTTGGCATTAGACTCAAAATGATATAAAACATATTTATGAATAAAATTAATTTTTTACAAATTGTTTAACCATATAAGTCATTTTTGAATCCATATGGAAACACGTTGAAACTCATTTTTTGAGCAAAAATGCTACTTTTTTATAGTCGCTTCTTAGATTTTTTTTTTTGCTGGGCCTTTTGACCCCAAAACCTGTCAAGTTAAGTTACAAAATTGAATTTTTTTTGAAAATGGTTTATGATGATAATTTTTACATTTTTCATAAATTTTGCATGAAGTTAAAGGACCATAAATGGTATCGTATCTTTCACCCGTATGGTGACTTACCGAAAAATTTTCATCGTAGATCTAGGCCCTTAGACAAGGTTATTTTATGACTACCTATCGAAAATTTACGTTTTTTTTGGCATTTGGCCCAAATATGGTTATTTTTTCACTAAAAATGGAGTTTTAGGAATTTTCTCAAATTCATTCAGTCATTTTTAAAAATTTTCATGATATTAAAGGACCATAGAGAGTATTTATTGACTCTGTTAGAAGCTTTCACTTTTTTTTGTTTTGTTTGTTTACAGGACCCAAATATAGTGATTTTAAAAATTTAAAAGCAACATATTTGTATTTTCCTCAAAATAATTTTTATTCTTGTTTGAACTTGTAGGAATATAAAGATTGTCTTTCGTGTTATTCTGTGTGGAACCTGTCAGAATATCTAAGAAGCTGTGTTTTAATTTTGTTGAAGTTTTTTTAGATGTTTAAAAATTTATCTTGTTGCATTTGCTTATCTTAAAAAATTTACTTGGTTCTGTGTGTAATCTTAAAAAAGTCAGATTTTGTCCAAGAAGGATATTTCTGATTTTTTCCTGAAAGTGAAATTCTGGTTTTGGGCCCAAATATATTTAAAAATTTCCAATAGTTTTTCATTTAATATCTACCACCATGGTAGTAAATATGCTGAAAATAATTTGTTATGTCAGAGTTTATAAAACATACAACCAGGCTAACCATAAAGATGATGCCCAATACTAGTTTATTTAATCTAGTGGTTCAAATGATTTTTAAAGATTACTGATTTTGATTTTATTTTTGGTTTTTTTTTTGATTTCTTTGATATTATAGCAATTCATTACATAATGGCATCTGGTCAGAAGATTCTTTTGTTGAGTTGTGGATGCTTTAATCCAATTACAAACATGCATCTTAGGTTATTTGGTAAGATTTTTATATTATTTGATTAAAGGGTTGAAAATCTGTTAACAGAATATGCATAATTACCTAAATACCCTAGTTGTTAAATATATGAAATGGACGTAATTGTGTTGGTCATTTTTAAAAATGTTATTGGGCTCAGCCCCAGGTCCCAAAACAGTCTCATTTTTAGGTTTCGAAACAAAATTTTTAAAATAGTGTGAAAATTCATTCGTTAATATTATTTTTTGAAATTTTGAATGAAATTAAAGGACCGCAAGGGATACTTTTTTACCCATATAGCCTGTTGAAAGTTCTTGCTGTCTATATCAGACTCTAAAATTTGTCAAAGTCGATCGGTATATGACAGTTCTCACTACTTCTCAAAAAAAAATTTTCCGTTTTGTTGAATTTTTCTTTTGCTTCTTTTTGTGTTTTTTTTTTTTGAAAATCTTGTCAGATCAGTTCTCGGAACCTAAACCAGGTAAAGGTAGTTTTTGGGCCTAAATAATTTTATCAAAATCTGTTCGTTACCCATGAAGTTGAAGAACCATAGAAGGCATCTTGTACCACTGTGATCACACACTGAAAGTTCTTGTTCTCTAGGTCTGAAAATTTTGAAAAAAGTTTGAATTCCATTTCTAGAATTTATAACGGAACAATCATTTTTAGAATTGGCAAGAGATGCTTTAAAAGGATTAAACAAGTTTGTTGTGGAAGGGGTAATTTCACCTGCACACGATGAATACAATAAAAAAGTAAGCAGTAAAAGATTGTCCCAATGTCCAAGGTTTCTCCTGCCCACTAAATTCCAGTTAAGGTTGAATTTTGAAAAAATACTAACTTAAATAGTATTAGTTATTCAAAGTTTTATCTTTGCAGTGGCTAATTTAGCATTTGCAATCTTAAAATGTGTAGCACGCTTATTTGTCAGTACTTTTTGTGAGTTTTTTTTATTTATTTGCTTGTTTAGATTTTAAATTTACTATCAAGCTCATATTGATGGGATATTGAAGCAATTAGTTGGCCTCTATAATCCGTGAGTCTTTTCATTTAGAAAAATAATTGTGTTTAATTTCGATAACACAGCATTTAATGAATTTGAGAGAAATAAAATATATTTTAAAGTCTTAGTTTCTTTTTCTACTATATTTACTTTATTTTGGTTTTAATTACTAATTTAGTTATGAACCAGTCTGTTAAAACCACACAAATTTAAATATAATCACTGTGCGATTTCCACATTGCTTTGATTTATAGTTTGACAGATATTAGATACAGAATATGAGATATGAGTTTTTAAAAATTAACTTATTTACTAAAAAATTTGTAACTATTAAATCCATCAATATGTTAAACAAAGCA
>JAUZNK010095011.1:0-28638 GCA_035046665.1 Euphysa ruthae
ATAGCCATAAACTAAGAAATATTTGAGCTATTAAGCTGAAATTTTCAGGAGGGTTTAGTTATATGAAGGTTAATAAGCGATCAAATTTTTATCAATATCTGACATGGTGCACATGGAACTATTTTAAAATTTAGGTGGTTTTGCTTGGAATAACCGATATTATATTTTATGCTTGACACAGATATCGAAAATTTACAATTAAAATTGTGTTTTCTCATTTATTATATTCAAAATCTTATAATTATATATTATTTCACATATGTTGAATATATATATTATATTCAGGCAAAAAAATCAATGGGTATTTTATGTTTAAAACCTAATGCATTTATTTTGTGTTATTTGAAGTTTAGTGTTTACTGCTTTGTTCAGGTCTGTATTCCAAGATTATATGAGATTGAATTAAAGCATTGCGCTAGAGTTTTTGAATTTATAGATTAATGAGCCTGTTTTACCTTGGAATTTACTTTGTTGATAATTTCTAGAACAACTGACAATGCAACCTAGGTCTTTATTTTAGAATATTGCTTAGTTAGTGTTGACTTATATTTTCTTATTGTAAAAATTGATTTGTTTGTTTGATTTTTTCCAAAATGGATGCTAAATTTTTTGTTGGCAAAACGGTAGCATAAATTTCTAAAATCTTGATTCTGGAATAAAAGACATAAATTGTCTGCATGCATGTTCACGTAACAGCTATTCCAAATTTTACTTTTAAGGCCTTGGAATTTTGTTAACTGAATAATGATGTACATCATTAGAAAGCTGAATGACTGAAAATATGTTAAAATTATATTTATCTTAGATTTATCAGATTAACAATTCAACTTAAGTAAAGAACTAATAGTTCTTTATAATTTTTTAGAATTATTTTAAAAATAATTTCTAACAGGTTTGAACTTTCTTATAATTTATTAGTTTCTGGTATTTAATTTGGGTATTAAGACTTACTAAGAAGTTCTAAAAAGGTAATATTATTTTTCTCAGACTTTTGATAAACTTAAACTAACTCAAATTTGTCACTCCATGATATGGCATGCTGTGACACAATCATTACCAGATATTTTGTTTACCTATGAAGAAGTGACGATTATAAATGAATATGATTTCACTTGTAGCTTGTAGTGTAAACAAATAATATTAAGTTTATCTTAGTATTCTTTTTGTTTTTATTGGTGTTTTTTTTCACACAGTTAAAACATTGAATATATATATACAATTTATTATCTGTTGTTGTTTATTTGGCCAAGTTAAAAGTTTCAACAAACAAATGTGCTTGTTTATGAAGTTAGTAAAAATGCGAGCCTGATGAATGTCAACATGCTCTCAGCTAAAGACATCAAGGCAAGTTTACAAAATACAGAATTGGGTGCTATTATACCTAGTGCTTCAGACAAACCATTTGCTACAAATATGTCAAAATGAATGTTGAAATATAACCATATATAGTAGCATTGTCAGGCTTTGGCAAAAGAAAAACCATAGGCGTGTGGTAGACGTATGTTGCAATTGCTTTGTAGGAATATTTAAAATTGTGTTTAACCCACACTTAAAGTGATGTAAGTGTGTGTTGATGTGTGATTTTCATTTTACTCTCCTTTCTTTCTGGAGAATATAATGAAGTCTGTCTAATTTATATTTTTATAATTGACTAAGTTTGATTATTAACAATGCATATTCTGTTATAAATAATATTTCGTTTTAAATTGGTATTTAACATTAGACTCAAGCAAAATTTTTCTGAGTAAAATGAAATATGCCTTCATAGAAAATCTTAGATTTTATCTTAACTGTTTAAGTAGAAGGTAATTTTTTCTAATCAGAATTATTGGATATAGTGTATTCTTAAGTAATTGTTTTATCCCACAAAAATTAAATTAAAAATAACTTTGATATTGTTAACAAGCAAATGTACAAAATAGTTATTTGAATCAATGCTCAATCTCTCGGTGCGTTTTTGAGCACCAAGAGATTGAGCACCTAAATTCACAGAATTGATTTTTAAAACTTGATTTCATTTTATAAAAACATAAATATAAGCAAAATTAAGAAAAAATTTTGTCCCGTTTTTATTATTATATACCAATTCTAAATATTCTTTAAAACAATTTAAAATGTGGAAAAAAATCTTTCTTGTAACATTAGATACCTGTTACATGTTTAAATCCACAAGTAAATAATCTTTTTGACTCATTGAATAATGTTATTTTGTTTTTGTAGTACTTCAATCTTTTTAAGATAATTTACAGTTCACTTCTTCTATACTGTGTTAACTATTAAATTTTACTTCCTAGAAATTGGCAGTAATTTTTAATTTAAAGATCGGCAATGAAAAGAAAAACAATGGAAATAAAACAAAATTTAAATTTCTTGTAGATGCTAAGAAACAAAGTAAATTATAGAAAAAATAAATTTTTATTCATTTCACAAAACTCATTTTTTCCCTCAAAGTCATTCAAAGGGTGTGTTATCAAGATTAAAATCAGGATTAATTTTCTAAATGAGAAGACTCTCGAAGTAGTTTTTTTGCAGCGGTAGACTTTTCAGGCGTGCATTTTTACACTGCTTGAGTCTATTTCATGCATGAAATCTAAACTGAAAACGTTACTTTTGAATGAGTTTCTTGTAATTGTAATAAATTCATATGTTCTTTAAATAAGATAGGTTTTTATAACCCTTTTTTTTATGCTAAAAATATAAATGGTCTTTTCTTTCATAATTTTCAGTCCTCCTCGATGTTTAACTAAGCTAATAGCGCCATATTTGAAATTTTTCAGCAATGTGTCATAACACGCTTATTACAATTTTTTCCTGCGACATGCCATCTGCATTCTCAAATTCTCATGAAGAAGACTTAAATGACTTATGTTTGTTTCAAATCGGGACATTAATTTTAAGAATTAAATTCCGACCTGCTGGGCTAAAAGAATCATTTCAAAGATAAACCAGTAACAATCTGGTTTTGATGAAATTACATCAAATCAGGGGCCCAGGTTTGGGGTTGTCTGAACAAGTGAATGTCATGAGATTTTTCGTAAGCTTTGTTATTTTTGCCATTGAGTATCAATATACTACTTATATGAAGAAAAATTTTCATAAAACTTTCTTTGGTAAAGTTCCGTCAGATCACTGATCACAAATGGGGTTCTGACCACATGATCGTCACAGAAATTTTGGTAAGCTTTTGTATTTTTGCAATTGTTTATCAGGGTGCTACTTGTATATAAAATTTTGTCCATGTAATTTATGGGGGTATCATCCTGTTAAACCACGGGCCCCAGGTTTGGGGTTGTCTGACCACTTGATTATCACGGAAATTTTGGTAAAATTTTGTATTTTTGCAATTGTCTATCAATGTACAAGTTATAACCGAAAATTTTTCCATGTAATTTATGGGGTAAAATCCCGTCAAATCACGGGTCACAAATGGGGGTCTGACCTAATGTAGGTCAAGAAAATTTTGGTGAGCTCTTTCAGTTATGAAATATTCAATTGATTCTGTATATCATGTTAAAAAATTGTGCATGTAGAAAATGGTGGTAAAATAATTGCCAATTACCTGGGTAGTTTTTGGACTCTCTGTCCCAAACCCCTGGAATTATAACAACTTGCCAAGGTTTTTTTAATCATATAAGCATTGTGCATCAAATGAGCCATACGAACCTTCTGTAGAAAATGGGGCAAATTTCGTGTATGTTTAGTGCAAAATTTTGAAACCTGGCTTATGTTTGCTTGTTTTTAATAGAATGTGGAAAATTAAATCTTTGAAATGGTTCAAACAAATTTACCTTCATATGATGATTTCGCAGTTAACTTAGATGATATAATTGGAGATGATCATGATGCTGCATCATTGTTTATGTTATTGCATGTAAGTAAACCGTTAATCTAGCATATTATCGGAACAAACTGTTGGTTGTTTTAGCGGTTTTTTAGGATCAGCATTTTCTCTAAACATCGCTAAACAAAATAATGTGGTTAGTTAAATAAAAACTTATAATTTAACAAAAACTTATACCAAGTGTGATCAGTATAATTGGCATTTGTTGCTTTGAAATTAAGAATAATTTAACTGTAAAAAGTAGTTTATGTAATACTTTTAGACTTTTGCAAGGTAATAAGTAATAAAACAAATTTTGCATTATTTTCTAACATTTTCATTCAGGGGTCTGTTTCCACAAAACAGACTAAACTTTGGCAAAAAGTTTGTTTCATTGTCATAAACTTTTCTTTTTGATTTTGTATTTATGTGATGTATTATTTGACCAGTGTATGTAGCATGTTAAAATGTTCATGTTAAAATCCCGAATATGAGGCATATTTTTTATGCATTCCCACACTTTACCAACAAGCTGAATATAATATTATAATTAGTTAGCCCAAGTATATTTGATATTTTTGGATGATGTTATATGCTATAATTGTATTATTGTATGTTAAATTCATCCATTCATTTTTTTTTAAATTATGCTATTTGTCTTATTTAATATTGTTCATTTCCTACTGTATAACACTCTTTTTAAACAACAAAAATTTTCGTCTTTTTGATATAATTTTGCTTTTATATACTCAGGAAAACCAAAATGTCATTTTTAACACTGGAAAATCAATACTGTTCCCAGATTGATCTTAGCATTGGTTTGAGTGCTCAAATTAAATCACCAGAACTCAACAAACTCATCAGGTCTTTGTGGAACAATTCTTGATGGTTTAGACTGCCACACTGGTATGTTAATAATACGACTTACTGTAACTTGAATGACACTAGAAATTTTTAACAAAAATTATTGGATAAAAGTGGCAAATATTTTGGTTGATATTAGCAGAGAGGTAGTTCTAAGTTATGTTTGGAAGGTTTTTAAGCATATTTAAACCTAAAAATGTGAAATTATTGCTAAAATATTTGGTAGAAAATACGCAGATTTGAAATAGGTCTCTTTAAAAATTATTTTATTGCTCTCTATTTATTATATTGTATAAAGTAGACCTTAGTATGTGCTTGTTCAGGATTTCCCACCAAAAGCTTGACAACCACATCAGTATAAACCTTTTAGACAAATTATTTTAAAAATTACTTTAATGCTTATTGTTGAGAGTTTAGGTTTCTTTCACATAGTTAGTTTCAGTATCAAATGAAAAAGTTTCATTTGTTCAAATTTGTCTATTAAGTCAAAATATTAAAGTAAAATTCACATCAAGAGGTTTTTTTTTTTGTTTTGGAGACTTTCCAGGAGGCAGCCTGCTTTAAAACAAGCTTGAAGCTGTCTTCAGAAAAATTGCCAAAAAAAAAAACATTTTAACTTTCTTTAATATCAATTAAAACAATTGAGGAAATTTACAGCTCAGTGGTACTTTAAATTATTTCTAAAAAAAAATTTTTCAACATAATTTAAAAGTTGACATATTAGGAATTAAATAAGCATAAAAAAAAAAAAAAAATTAATTCATATTGGATGATAATTTTTCTGTGTTCTCATTTGCATGGTTTTTACTCCAAACTGTGTTCCGGGTTTTTAACACAAAACGTCTAAAAAAAATGAAAATAATGCATAAAAATTATCTATATTATTTTTCTAATATTGTAGTTATAAATTTCTTTTATTAATTTTAAATCTGAATTTATTTATTATAGTTTTTTATTTAAAAATAAATATATTTTAGTGATAATTAACTTTTGATTTTTACATTCTTCCATTCCATTCCAGAATTAGTCACCTGCCAAAGATTCTTGTCCCGGAGCCTTGGTGAAATTTATGGTCTAAAAATGACAAATAACTTTTTTTCAAATATCTTTTCATCTATTTTTTTAAATTTTAAATGTTTTACTCTGAATGCTCTAAAGTTTTTAATTTTATGCTAGGAAATGTTATTTTCAGTATACTGGGTATATTAGCTATCTTGAAATTTTTTTTTTGAAGGGCAGGCGTGCGCAATAAGGCCTAAAAATCAGCATTTTTTTTGGCTTCTTTCGAAAATTTATTCTCTAGCTATGAGGAAATGTCATTTCTATTATGGTCATGTTGGCCATTTTACACAATTTTTTGACAGGGCAATTATGCCAAAAAAGCTTTTATTAAAATATAGTTTTACCTTTTAGGGAGAACTTAGAATTATATTAGCATGTGATATTTTAAATACATTGAGCTTGTTGACATTCATGCTTTCAAAAATTTTTCAAGGTTCAAAAATTTCTGTTGAAAAATCCTTAAATTTTGGGAGTCCAGTCAATCTTTCTTTTTCTAATTGCTTAAATTAAATTTCACTAACATGGAAATTTTTTTAGGGCCATGATGTAGCATGACAAAGGTCTATAAAAAAAAGACTTGATATGCCCAATTGTGAATTTTTTGAATTTTTTTCTTTTCTTCCATATTAGTGCAGCAATTGAATGGTTTTTTGACACCCAGCAAAGCCAACAGAGTATATGTAGTCACCCATGACAGTATATCTGGAAATTTATCTCAAAAACCATTCATTACACATTTTTTTTTTTAATGGTAAAAAGGTATAGGACTATAATGCAAGAAAATTAAAGGTTAGTTTTCAATTTCTGAAAAAATTCTTGTTTTTGGTGCTGAGCCCGTATATGTTCAAATATGGTCATTTTAGGCCTTAAAAAAAAAAACCGTTTGTAAAAAAATTTTTTTTAAATCTTTGACTTGTATAACTACCAGCTGAAAAATTTTTGTTGCCTGGGCTCAGGTCGCGAAACATAAAAATTTTTTCTAAACATGACATTTTTTAGTATTTTAAGACACGTTAACCTTTTCTTGGTAGCAAGCATTTGAGGATTCTTTGGAAGCGTATGAAAACTGGAATAAAATACCACTTAATTTTGTTCTAAAAATTTAGTATGTTGGGGGTCTAGGTCTCAAAAATTCTAATTTTAGGAGGTTTGGCTGAAATTAAAAATTCTCTTATATCTTGATAAATGATAAATTCATTGGGGAATATTAGGGAATGTAATATAGGAAAATTAATTTGGTTAAAAAAAAAAAGTTCAAAATTTTAAGATCTAGGGCCTAAAAACATTAATTTTCGGATTTGTGGAAGTAATCACTTTTTTGACATATATTGATAAGTAGTACTGTTATGGCGGTAGTTAAGGGCTCATTGGAAGCATATGAGTGAAATATTGTGAAACTAATTTTTATAAAAATATCATAAGTTTTATAGCCTGTAGCTCAAAAATTCTGGGATGTTGAAAAAAGCCAAAACTGCAACAAAATAGAGGTTGCATGTCCAAGATGACCACATACCAATTCTTAAGTTCCTAAAATTGATTCAGCTACATCAAAAAGTTTAGTTGGTCTTGAATTTAGACCTGTTGAAATTAGAAAAGGGAGAAAATTTTACGAGCTAAATTTTTTTTTTGAATATTAGATATTATTAGACTTAGAAGGCAAATGAGACAAGTTTCTAGATGAAAATTTTATTTTGATTTTAATTTAGGTGTTTAATAAAACACTGGATTTTATGAAAAATTCATATCTCCAATTTGCAACCCACTGTGTATCAATCCTTTTTGTTTGCTTTTCTCAAGAACCAGTAAGTCTTTCTGATGTCTCAGATGAAATTATATCTTAGTTGTTCGTAAGCAAGTGACAACCTTCGAATTTTGAAGAATTTCTATTTCGTTCTTAAATATTTGAAAAAAATATTTAGGTTTAGGTGCTAAGGTTGAATAGGTCCAAATATGATAGATTTTGACCTGAAGACAGCATTGTTTAAATTTTCTTGAAGTATGTCTATTACCCTTTTTTTCTAAATTTGCATGAGGCTGAAGGACAATTGAGGTGCATTTTGACATGCTTGACATGTGGACACTTGCTGAAAACATTTTTCTTGAGGAAATTTTCCAATTTCGTCAAAATTTAATGCGGTGTTAGAGAGTATTAGTTCTGGATACTTTAGCATGTTGGTTATTTTGAAAATTTTTTCAGCCCCATGCCATCAGTATTTTCTAAATCTGACAGAGTGAGGGTACTTATATCGACCACAGAGTTCTGACTCTTACCTTGGACTGCTTTTCACTTTGTGGGGTATTTTGGTGGTATTTTAGATAGCTGCGGGACTCTTTCAAAAAACCAAAATTCAATAGTTTGTTTGGGTTAAATTTATCTAACTTTGGACCTTCCTTGCTAATTCGCAAACAGTCATCTAGGTATAATGTTTAATGTACAGGGAGGTGGCTGTCTTTCCATTTACGCAGTCAGCCAGAAATTTTTGTATTGTTTTCCGCTTTTATATCTTTTTATGAAAGTTTTTCTATATATGCCATAGTTATAAATGTTAGCCATAAAGTTAGTCATAAATGCCATAGTTTTCTAATGTATTTTTCATTGCTGTAAATTTACGGTCAATCCATCGTGTTCCGTTTGCTTTTGTTGTTTTCGAGACTAACTTCAGCCAATTCTTTTAAATTGAGCGATCTCTTAGGGCTTTTCTTATACAGATAGATAGTAGAGCTGCAACAAAAAATGATTGACTGTTTTAAAAGACAGTGATTTGTCAAACGCATCTTTTATTGTCAATTCCAGCCTATGGTTAAAGCAGCAGGCAATTATAAACCATAGAGCGTCTTGTTTGAAGATAATACCCAATTTACAGATGCTCTGTCACAATTAATACCAACTAGAGCACTGTTAAATTGGTAATACCTATTCTCGAAGTGCTGATTCAATCAAAGATTTTATACCTTGTGCATCAACTGAAGCAACATCCTCAACACTTAAATATTTCACTTCTGGTGTACCATTCAATAAAAAAAGAACATAGACCAATTCCTTTTCAATAACGCTCATATCTGTGCTACCATTTGAAAGAAAGCAATAATGGTTTGATTTTTCATGTATTTTCTTAAAACCTGTTGTAATCGCTCCTTAGTCAATAACTGTTTTTTGATAAACAGCCACCCCTAGCTGCAGTCTAATGTTGTTCTCCATTCTTATGTTTTTTGAAAATGTTTTTGGTGACAAACAAAGAACCTGGTTTTATTCATTGCACTAAAGAGTTTTTAAGTGACTCATTTCAAGCTTCCCACCTTTTGGATACAGTACATCTAAAAAAAAATGTTTACAGATATGTCGTATTTCTCTCATACTGCAATTTTGATCACACAATACAGAAGATACGGTTGAAAAATTAATAGCAGCAAAGAAGTATGAAAAAATTGAAGAAGAAAAAAAAACAGCAATAATTTATTAAAATACAATACAAATCACAGAAACATAAAATAAAACACTAAGTAGACACAATTAAATTTTTTATTTATATATCTAGTGTACATTGGTTTATACATTAGGTAATTTTCATGAAATAGATTACAAATTAAAATCAAAGAAATAATGTACATTATACTTCTAACCTTATTCTTATAATTTTTCCATATGCATTATCATGTTGTAAAGGACAATCGAAATCCTTTTCCCAGTACTTAACTGTCGAAAGTAATGTTGTTTTTGAATTTAATGACTTAAATTAGATATCTGCTAAATTATTAGTATAAGTCTTGCACATACTAAATAAAGAACTGTGAACTGTAAATTGTAAATTAGAATTCCGAATAACTTAAAGATGAGTTACACTTCACTCAATTTTATTATTAACATAACAGTACGCGGAATATTGACATTATTTTTTTAATGGACCTTCAATTAATAATGTAAGATTAATGATGTCTAAAAAGCAAAACAAACAATATTTGATTCTTTTAATAAAAAGACGGTTTGTAATTTTTAAAAAATGGTGTCAAGTGAGTTTGTAAGTTATAAAAAATGGTTTGTATTTTGTGAATGCGAATTGCTTAATTCGGGCGCTGAACCCTGCAATACAAATATCTTTATGTGAGCAATTGTCTGGAAACAACATTGAAATTAGCCAAGGTTTTAGAAAAAGTTTCACAACATCTGGGAGAAACAGTTTATTGACATTATAGGGAAAATTTTTTTTTCTTGGATAAATTCTACTAGAAATTTGGGAAAAAGTAAAAAAGCAAGTTTTTTTGGGCAATTTTTTCGCCATTTCGTAACTAGGGCTCTTTTATTCATAAGGAAATAACTACATCTATGCACATAGACAGTTTAATTAATGTATTATTGTGTCAGGTTAAATTTTACATTTTTGGGTACGTTTTGGGTAAATCTAGTTAAATTCCGCAGGAGTTTAATTTCATTTAATGTCATGAGCAGAATTGTATTTGACTGCTGACTGGTCTTTATGTAAAGATTTGAAGAGTCTTCTCACACATGTCATACATCCAGTTATATATGAAGAATATTTGAATAATTACTGTATTTGTCTAGCACTACTAAAAATGTGAATTTATCTCGATCGTTTTTATTTTTAATTTTTTATTTTTATCTTCTATAAAATGTAATCATTAATGAGTAACTGCATTTAAAAACAATTAAAAACAGGCCGTTCATTTTAAGGCTGTATTTTTTCAGAACACTTCTTCTTCTTCTTCTATCAAGTTTCAAAATAACAAATTATAATTTTCCATTCTTAGTGGTATATCTGTAAAGATATACTGTTTATATTTTGTTTAGAACTTTATTTACCACTGTAATTCCTTAATGTCAATAAGCATGATAAGTTCCGTTTTTCTTATGAAGTGAATTAAGATGGTCAAAACTTGAGCTTGCATGTTTTAAGATATTTATTGAAAGAAGGGTTATTTTAGTGTAGTATAACATTATTTTATGATTAAATGTAGTGATTTACACTTTACACATGATTTACACTTTACACATGATTTACACTTTACACTTTTATTCAATTTTCATTTTAGTTTTATTCTAATAATTTTGGTTGAAAAGTTGTTTGATTTTTTATTTGATTTATAATTTGCTGCTATATATCTGTGTTTTTGTAACCAAGCAGTAACATGGGCCTACCTGTTGCTGGCGAAAAGCAAACGAATGGAGAAGTGGAAATGCCAAGACAGTTATCATTTACAGAAGCGTTGGGGACAAATCTCACATTTGATTGTAACACAAATTTTTTTGAAAACTGTCACATTAAATCTATGCAACAATATAATGAAATGTATAAACAGTCGATCGAACATCCAGAAGTATTCTGGTCTAAGATTGCAGATGAATTTTATTGGAAAGAAAAATGGACAGGAAAATTTTTAGACTATAACTTTGATATCAATAAGGGCAAAGTTTTTCTTAAATTTATGGAAGGTGGAAAGACTAATATATGCTACAATGTTCTTGACAGAATCGTTCTGGATAAGGGCTTTGGAAATAAAGTTGCATTCTATTGGTAAGTTTACTGCGGTATCTGAATTATTTTTCTTCATAAGCATTTTTATATTAATTATTACAGATCTTTACACTTTTTTAAAAGAAATTTTATATATATATATACATACATACATACATACATACATACACACACACACACACACACACACACATGCACACACACACACACACATACATACATACATACATTACAGACGCACACACTCACATGCACACAACATTCACACGCACGCATGCAGGCACACACACACGCACGCACACAGGCACACACACACACATGCATACATGCATACATACTCTGAGTAGTTCATTTTATTATTTTTTAGGGAAGGAAATGAACTGAATGAGTCTAAAACCTATTCATATTCATATTTATATAAGGAAGTTTGCAAGTTTTCAAATGTGCTGAAATCAAAAGGTAATTGAATTATTTTAATGTCACTTTCGATGTTATCTTCCTTGTGGGTTGGTAGGGAGTGGAGGATGATCTCAAATAAGGGATCCAATATTTTATTTACCACGTGGGGTGATGGGAAGCCTAGATGGAGAAGGAACAAACACATTTCATTGGCAGATAAAGAATTTATTTTTGCTTGTGTTTAGTTGAAAAGAATATGATTTTAAAGTAATTGATGTTGGCATTAGAATTTATTACAAATTTCAAAGGAGTTAGTATTTTTGTGAGCAACACTTCAAAACAATTCCACATATGCATGCTCAAAATGGAATGCTTTGTTTCTCAATGAGTACCACAAATAAATCTCAGCGTGAAACATATTTGAAGATAATAGTCTTCCAATGGGGGCAAACCCCTAGAGCACCCAAAATTAAAGATTAAAAGTTAACCCTTAAATGTATATGTAAAATTGTTTATGGATACATGGAGTTATAAGAATTTACTAACATTGCTCCAGCCCTTGTTCTTTTTTTAACATGATTTCTGATATTTTTAACATGCTAACGTTTATATGCCCAAGCCTAAATAAATAACAATTAGTGTTGAGAGACAAATAACCCTTTTAAAAAGCAAATATATTTTCTTGTGCATTAAATTTCCAAAACTTATTTTCTGATAGTGTTTTTCTGATAGTTTTGAGAATAATTGCTAAATAATTAAGAGTTCTCGTTTTTGAGCCCCAAGCCACTTAACAATTTTGCTTTGATTTAAAATTGATATCTGTTGATTTGTATCAAAAGTTTATTTTCCAATTCGACATGAAATCTTGTATGATGTCAGAAAGTATAAATTTGATAAATATTTTGGTATATCCATCATCTTTTGAATTTTACTGGAAAAAGAGAAAGATCCATAAACGAGCCAACGTTGATCTAAATTTGATATCTTTAGAATATTAAATGTATACATAGTCTGATATTTTGATGCTGTATATTTTTATTTTAGAAAACTTTTTTAAGAATTCATGTACTGTAATACGGGAATGAAAGAATTCACTAGCCATTTCTAGCGAGCTTTGAAATTTCGTGGACTGACTTAAGATCAAATTCATTTATCCTAAATGTAGCTAATTAAAATTATATTTTGAATTTAAATGGTGAATTTATTTTAAAATTACTTACTTATATTATCCCTCTTGATCTGAGGGTTTCCCTTGAGTCAAAATTATTCAATAGATTTTCATATTTCTATTTTGTTTTAAATTGTATTTATAGGCATAAGGAAAGGTGATAGGGTGGCACTATACATGCCCATGGTGATTGAGTTAGTTGTTGCTATGTTAGCATGTGCTCGCATTGGTGCAGTTCATTCAATTATCGTAAGCATATATTTTATAGCTTATATGTATAAGTTCATTTTTTACCAACTTTTTGTGTGAGTTTTTAAAACGAGATTATTTGAAAAGTTGCTTCTGCTTAAAGGTTTATATAGGAGTTCTCCATTATTTTGATAGAATTGCTTTCTTCTGAATTATGCTCACCCCCTCACCATCTTTTGTCATTGTTTATATCATTCATTTCGTTAAAAGTTAAAAGTTTTTTTTTTTTTTTTTTTTTTTTTAACAAATATAAAATAAACAAGGTAAAATAAACAAGGCAAAGGTTTCCTTAGGAAAAAAAATAATGTGATGAAACAATTACCCTCATATGTCATTTTAATTGTCCCATTTCTGTCCAAAATTATTAACTGCCATTAAATTAATAGAAAATGTGGCAAATGCTTATAAATAAGATAATTGTACTAAAATTATGATATATATAATTTATATTTTCATTTTAAAGATAAAGTGATTTATGCGAGAAAAATTAATTATTTACCTATATTTCTGATTTTTATTTCTTCATTTCATTTATTATTTTTTTGTTTTTTAACAAATTAAGGTTGATTTACACATTAATATCATCTTTAAGACATGATCTCTTATGTTAATACAGTTTTTAAATCAATCAGTGATGTGAAATCACTCATTTCGTGGTATTAATGGATTTAAATATAAATAAAACTGTTAAAGTTTATGAGATGGTTTCTTAAGGTTTTTACTAGGAAGGAAAATTTGATGATTTCTCAAAATCTATTTGTTTAATAGTTTGCTGGTTTTTCTGCTGATTCACTTGCTGATCGTATGATTGATGGAAAATGTTCTTTACTTATTACAGCTGGTAAGTGGTTCTATGAAGTTGAAAATCTGTAAAAATTGATTTTGTAATAACACTTGATCAACTTTATTTTAATAACAAAATTTACGCAAAACATCATTTAACAAACCCTACTGCTAGGTCTCGTAAAAACATATTGATATATCTTGTTCGTAATTATTAAGTCTTCCTCGTGCTATCGACTGCTATCAGGAATTTAATTGAATATTCAGGTTTTAGCCTGGTACCACCTGGACAGTTTTTGGAATTTTATATCATAATAGGAAAAAGTATTAGTGCTATGTATTTTCTTGTTTAATGAAATTTATACATGTAATCATAGCCGCATTTTTGCCGAATAGATTCGGCATTAATAATAGACGATATTTTAAAAAACGTCCAAAGATTTTAAAAAGCATCTAAAATAATATTTAGAATCTAAAAGCATCATTCTAAAATGATATTTAAAATCTAAAAGTGTCATTTTAAAATAGCGTGTTGTTTAACATTAAATTTTTTTTTTTAATAATAGATAGATTTTTGATCTCATTTCTTGTTTTCAGTTATTTCATAAACAAGGATATACATAAAACTGTTGTTTAACTTATTTCTATATCATTTTAGCAGACAGACCTTTGTGCTAAAATCTAGGTGAGGGGTGGGAGAAGAACAAATGTCATAACACCGTAGGGCTTATATAATAGCATTATGTTTATCAGCTGTATTATTTAAAAACTTATAAACACCCTAGCCTGTCTGGGTCCTGCAATGATTTGTATTGACCACTATGTTTTATCAAAGCAAAACAACTTTGTGATAAAAATAACCATTTTCTTTACAAAAAATAATAAATCAACTTACATGAGTTTAAATTTAGCAAGCGCAGTTATTAAGTTTTTTTTTGAATAGCATCTATATAATAAACCACAATCGTAAAACGATTTTTCATCAACAATATACATAAATTATATAGCCACCAATACATTTTATTTTATTCATAAACTAAAGCATAACTTCTTATAATTCTAGACACTGTTTTCCATATTATATTCTAAAGCTGTAATTTACATTCACATCATGGTGTTTTTAAATTAAACAAATGTATAGATGCAGAATAAATACTAGATGCTCACAGGTAAGCATGTTCTGCGTAATTGTTATCGATCGGTCAGTCTGGGTTAAAAATGAACAATCTTTCAGACCGAAACTTAAATTACATGACGTATTTAGTGACACGACACTCTAAAAAATAATTTTTATTTTGATCTTGTAGATTTCTTTTTGTGTTAATATAACCCATCACTAAAATTCAGGGTCAGATTTTAAAATATAAAACGATACCTTCCTATTTTATACGTCTGCAAACAGTTGTTTGCAGAAAAATTGTTGGGAGAAAAAGCGGGTTGTTGTCAAAGACACAATATCCTATTGTGGTTTTGAACTTCTGAGAGCCATTGGACATAATATTCGATATAAGATTTTGTTTAATGTTTTGTAACACGTTGTGCGTATGTTGAGAATATTAAGGATTCTTTATTCAATTATCCGATTAAGATTATTTTATATAATATGAAATAAAAGCATATTTTAAGTCAGTTTGTAACTAAAACAAAACTTCGACTATAATTATTATGAAAATGTTTTTTTACAATATAATGATACAATGCACGTCTAGGTCTAGAATTTTCCTTTTAGTCTTTATAAAAAACAGTATATTTTGATAACCTAACCATGATTAGACTAGATAATAGCAATAACTTATTGCATGTGCGAACCAGAAAGAAAGTAGATTTCTACTCAATAGCGTTAATATTACACTATTCCTTATGCCAGTGGATTATTTTTGTGACACTAAATTAAGTACAATGACTGTGCGTGTATGTATTCCTTCTTTTATAGCTTGTTAATAAAAATTTTGACATAGTAGCGTTTGAAAAAAGATATGCGCAAGGCTATAGTCTGCAAGAGATTTTGTTTCAAACTTTCATCGCCCATTAGCTGTTAAGGCTGGTACTGAATGAGTGTAGTTAAGCTTAGCACAGCTGCTTTAAGTGAAAATTATGCGTGTTATAGCAAATCTAACAATACTTCGATACATGCTGGAGTTAAGCTGCAAAACTCCAAGCTCAGGTGGAGTTAAGAATGAAAAAAAGAATCACAGAAAGCGCAACTGAGTTAGCTTTAGCTCTCTATGCGCTTTGAATGAAAATATTTTCATTCTTTGCTCATGAGTTAACTAATTCAAATAAAAACGCTCCATTTTCGATTTACTTATTCGAAAACTGAGTTGAAAAGGTAAACAAAATATATATTTTATAATATAACAATTAAAATGATGAAAGAAGAAATCAATTTTTCTGAAACTGTACGAAAATACCCCGCACGTTATGATAAGTCGCGTCCTGTGTATCATAAAATACATTGCAGCAAATTGTTGGGGTGTTGTTTCTGACGAGCTGTCATTAGAATTTTTTGTAATTTTATATTTGCTCCACGAAACTAAATTTACGATTTGTTCGCTTTCTTAATCTCAGCATAGGTCTGAATAACGTATTATCTCTTAATAATAACAAAAGGCCACAAATGAATTTGGTATATCTCGCTTGAATTAAATCCACTAAGAAATTATCTTTCCAGCTTTGTCTTGATTTGCAACTTTCAATTTTTTTGTGATTTAACGAGCTCTTAGCTTCTAACTAGATTTTACATACAAAATAAGTCAGTTCAGTCTTCATACTTACGTATTTAAAAATAATAATATATACAAACAGTAGAAAAATTCCCATGGGGGTAGATGAAAAAAAAAAAAGGGTTTTGCATTAGATCTTCGTTTCTTAAAAAACTCATTGTATTTATAAGTAAAAAAAAACCGTTTGAACAAAAATCGAAGGCGACGAATATTAAATCTTCGTATACTAATTACGCTTATACACAACAAATCCATTAGTTACTTATTGCATTCATTAAAACTGTATAACATAACGTGAACTGATAAATTGGTCAAAAACAAAGTTTTCTTATCTTTTTCAGAAGAAACTCAGTATATTTCCATATAAAAAGTCCAGGTAAAAATAAAGAATTAAAAAAAAAAAAAAATGAATTTTGAGTTCAAATTTTACTCGGACTAAAATAGTTAACTATTTTTTGGGTGCGCATATGTGGAAAAAAGATTTCTAATCATAAAACACTTTAGGGATGAAGAACTATTTTAGAGTTGGTCCCTTTTTATCTAAGCATGGGGTCCCATTGATATTTCGATATATCGATAATTCGACACATCGTTATTATGACTCATCGATAGTCCGACACTATATATAAAATATATACATATATCTTGAAAATTCAATTTTCATGAAAAATTTTGTAGTAATATTATATGTGAGTTATTATTAATTTCCATTAACACTAATTTACATGTATAAATATAAATAAATAGATAGATATAAATATAGGTTTTTATTGTAGTTAATAAGCATTATTCAGTTTATTGAAAAACATTGGTTAAACAATTTCATTTATCTTTTCTTATGGCTTCTTAAAGTACGATCTTGATTGTAGTCTTTTGTCAGGTATTGAAGGGAACTTTAAGAGCAGTGAGAAAGTACCGCATATCTCTTTCCTTTTCTATGTATTAGTTTAGACAACTATCTCAGAAAAATTTTATTTAAAATTAAATTACATTGTTGTTATAGCAACCATCGTGAACAATTTTATCGTTGCTTAAAATAAATTTATATTTTGGTTTTTTCTAATGAAATTTATGTTTATGTTTCTGGTTTATTTTATTAAACTTAAAGTCTCTATTAGAATACATAATTAATTAATTTCTTATAAAAAAGCAGAATATTGTTGATATGTATCTTTATGTAAGCTTACTTAAATTGATTTCTACATATGCTATACAAACAATTATTCACTGATGTGCATTTGTTTTTGTATTTTTAAAAAATTTATGAAGTTCTATTATGTTTACTTACATTCAGTGTTTTAGGTAACTCATTTTTCTTCAGCATGGCGAGGTAAGATAAGTCATCTACTACCATAGTTGTATTGTTTCTATGGAAACCATTATATATATATATATATATTTTACATCTGTTATAGTTTTTATAATTATTAAAGATATAAGTTTCACATGTAATAAAAATATTGGTTATAATAATAATTATTGAAATACTTTGTAATTTATGCTTAAGTGACTCAAATTTCCCCGAGCTACACTAGTAACATTTGCAATATTATTGGTTTATGGCTAGATCCGTAACATTAAATATGTTCTGGCAAAATTAAAAGTCATCTCTATGCAAAAAATTTTCGAAAGTGTATTGAAAGTTTTCCATGTATAACAAATTACCTCTACATCCATAAAAAATCTTTTTAAATTTTTAATATATATACATATATCAAGACTTATTTACTTTATTAGATGGATCATACAGAGGAAATAAATTTATTAACTTAAAATCTGTGGCAGATGAAGCCATTACAGAATGTAAAGAAAATGGTCTTAATGTATCAACGTGTATTGTTGTTCAGTGTATGACTAAGCCTAATACTGATCCAAGTTCACCTACAACAAAGCGACCAAAGTCGGATTTGGTATTTCATTTTATATATACTTTTTTGATAAAGATGAATTAAGCTTCTATAAATCCACTGTACTGTTCATTTCAAATTAAAAAAAAATTTGATTTACTCATGAATTGTTTCTGAAATTTTGCATGATTTTAGAGGGCTATGGGAGTGCTTCTTTCATCTATAATGTCACTAAAAATTCTAATTTCTGGACACAGGTCTTTAACAAACATGTCAGATTTCACCTGAAAATGTTATAATGTTTTTGACTTTTGACATGTCAGTCTTAAAAAATGTATGTATGCATGTTATATATGTTTTTGTGTGTGTGTGTGTGTATGTATACAAAATCATAAAGAAACATGCAAATCTGTGTCTTGCAATGAATTTTTTGTATGCGAGTAGTTTTAAAAGCTTTTTTGATACCAAATTTTTTTTTTTTTTTAATCAAATTTTCTCATTTTTTAGTTAAAATGTTTTTTTAATATAACCTTCCAACAGATAAGTTTATAGAGAAAGACATCATCTAAGGTATGTAATTTATTTGACCCTGATAATTATCTGCTCAATATAAATTCATGTTTACTGAATTTATACCCAAGGTGAATAATTGATAATGAATACTCTTTTGGTGTTTGTTGTGAAATCTTTTATTTGACATTGTATAGATAGTTTGGAATGAAAGTTTTGATGTTTGGTGGCATGATCTCATGAAGGATGCAAATGATGAATGCCCATGTGAATGGATGGATGCAGAAGATCTATTGTTTATTCTATATACAAGTGGGTCAACTGGCAAACCAAAAGGTGTTGTGCATACAGTTGGTGGGTACATGATATATACAGCTACTACATTCAAGTAAGTTAGATATTAATATTGGAATGTGTTAATGTAAGTTATACTTTAAGCTCCCAATAAAATTCAATACAACAAGTAAAGCATTAAGTATGTTACCATGAAAATTTCATAGATGTAATCACCCACATTATGAATGGTATTTTTCAAACCATCTGTGGGCTATAATAAATAATATGAAATACAAAGTTTTACTATTTTTTTCCAAAAATTCATGCAGTGACCTTGGCCATCCTTTTAACTATTATTATTTGCCTTATGGAGTAGTTGGCAGTGTCTTGTAAAATTCACATATGTTTTTCTATTTGTCCATTCAAAACAGATTTTTTTATAACTTTTTCTAACTTTAAGAGAAGAAAAATATAAGGTTGAAATTTCAGAAAAAAAATAAAAATGGTTTTTTTGGTACTGGTCTGGTAATCAAGTGTGGTAACTTTAATTCTTGTAATAATAGTTTTGAAATTTTCTCGAAATCCTTTCCTTACTTTATTTGTTACTGCACAAGTTAAGAACATTCTGTATCTTACACTGACCTGTTGCAAACTGTTGTTTTATGTAATGGGCCCACAATAGTAATTTTTTTTTTACAAAAAATTGTTTCATATATATACATAATAGGCATTCTGTTCATTTTTTTTCCATTTAACTTTATGAAAGTCTTGGATTCACAATGACATGAAAAAAAGTTGCAAATAACAAAAAAACACTAAAGATATGTTTAGCCAAGTTATGTAATATGTGAAAGATTGGTTCTGTCAATAAATTAGAGTTTTGAAGGTTGATTAATTGGCTAAATATTGAAAGTTTTTCAAAGAGTTTGAGAAATATGAAACAAATTTTATAGTTTTATTTTAATTCTAATGAATTTATTAACATTTCATGTGTTTTATAATGTGTTTTCTGTTTTCTTTGCCACATTTTTAGATATGAGTTAATTATTTCTCTAGTTACATGAATTTTATAGTTATTTAAATTTTTTTTTTTAGATATACATTTGATTACCACAATAATGATGTTTTCTGGTGTACAGCAGATATCGGATGGATCACAGGTCACTCATATATTGTCTATGGTCCAATGGCAAATGCTGCTACAAGTGTCATGGTACATTTGATAAATTATCCTTGAATAAAAGTTACTCACTATATTTCTAAAAATTATCTTAGTTTATTTTTTCTGAAAGTACATTATATATACATTGTTAAAATTAGGTTTTTGAGAAAAGATTAGTACATTATGTGGGAATAGCTTAGTGCGCAAGGCGTCAAGTTACAGATTGTAAGGTTACGAGTTTGATTCTAACCTCTAGCAGAAATTTATTTTCCATGTTATCTCTGAGTTTCTGAGCAAAAACTCATTGCGTAATGCAACGCTAGATCAGTTTATTTGGGTTGTTTGGTTGAGCAAATTTCATAGGTGCAAATGGACGTTCTAAGTAGGCCATGACGTGCCACGTGGCCCCTTCTAGAAAGATTGTCTCGCCAATTTGTTGGTTTCCCAAGTTAAATATAACAATCTCACTCTCTGATGAATTAGAATTTCAAATCATAAGAATCTTTGACATAAGATAGTTGCTATAATGAAATATCTAAATTTGACTATTTAAAAAAATCATGATTTTTTGAAACTAAATTCTTGTTGAAATGTTGTGTTATGGAGCTCAGCCGTTTCAGGTGAAAGTGGAAAATTTACATTTGTTTAATGGCATGGTCTTCAGCTGAATGCGAGAAATTGGAAGTTTTGAGATTGTTACGTGATCTCAACAGAGTCCGTGATTGGCTCATTCAACAGAAATGGGAGATTAGATATGATAAAGTTTATAATAAAACCGAAAACGTGATAAAATGGGTGTTGGTTTTTGGAATAGTTCATCACTGTTCTTTGACAATTTTTTTTTTGAAAAATTACATGAATAATCTTGAAAAATAGTGTTTTCCAATGAGGGGTGAACCACTTATTTTAGTGAATTAATTCAAACACCCGTACTGATGTTGAATGGGTCACACTTGGATTGGAACACTCTTTATATTGCGGAGTCAAAACAAAAAATTTAGCGTAAATATTAGCGAAACAAGTTAAATTTTTAAAAATGTTTGCTGCTCTAAATACTTGAAAAAACGAAATTTGAAAAAAATTAGTTTCATAAAATGAAATGTTAATGGTTATATGATTATAAATAATACTAATTAAAAAATTAATAAATAAATAAAAATATAGTTAGATATAGTAATTACAGGGAGGTAATGTTTAGAAGCTAATGAATCCTTTTTCATTAGTTTCATAAAATGAAATGTTAATGGTTATATGATTATAAATAATACTAATTAAAAAATTAATAAATAAATAAAAATATAGTTAGATATAGTAATTACAGGGAGGTAATGTTTAGAAGCTAATGAATCCTTTTTCATTAACTAACATAACCAAAAACAAGCTAACTGAATCTGATCTTGTTGCTTTTAAGAATGGTAAGGAGGACTACTCTGTAATACTAAGTACAAATCTTACAAATTGACTCTTACAATTAAGGTATCGGGTCCTAAAAATTCTCCTGTGTTTATTTTCCTTCTTTTTTTTCATAACAATCTTGTTAAAGGAAAGTAAATTGGCAGTTTTAGACTTAAAAAAAAAAAGTTTTTTGCTACTGACTCATTGACATTAGAGTGTTATGGGGGGAAAATTTTTTTAAATTTCTTTCTTGCATATAGCAAATATACAAAATTTTATGAATTGTGTGAGCAAAGAGTTTGAGCCCTGCTTATGCGATTGTTTATAATTAATTTCTGGTAGACTTGGCGAATAACAAGTGCAACTAATCTTGCATCTCAGTCCAGGTTTGTCTGAAGATGGTTTAAAAGCTTATCTTAAAAATCTTAAAAATTAATATTGGTATCTTTTGAGTGTTATTTGTTGTTTTAGTTTGAAGGCGTGCCAGTGTATCCAGATGCTGGTAGAATGTGGGCTATTTGCGAGAAATACAAAGTTACCAAGTTCTATACCGCACCAACTGCTATACGTTTGTTGATGAAGTTTGGAGAAGAGTTTGTGAAAAAGTAAAAAAAGTTTGTTTATGTTATAAGTTAAGGTTTAAAATTTCTAAATGGATTTTTAGATTAAATTGTTGGCTCAATAGTTGTTTCAAAGACACTATTAAATTTTTTTAATCAAATTTTTGTATTTTTTTTGTTAAAATTTTTGCAAATGTGCATGTTATGCGCAATTTTTTTATCAAAATCAGGTTAGGTTGCTCTTGTTGTTGAAGAATCTGTCTACTTTTTGAAGATATCTCTGGTGGAATTTTTTTCTTACTAAGCAGCTACCAAAGATATAAAGAGTTATTATTGAAAATATTAATGCTATTGATGGGATTGATGGGAATACTAAAAGTACTATAAGTATTTTTTCTCATACTTTTCTCAAAGAATATTTAATAATATGGACACTTTTGAAACTTTGAATGATGCTTTTAAGGGAAAAATTTTACATTTTTGTCAATTTTTTTAAAAATTGAACTATTGATTTTCAAAGTTTGCTTGAAATTATGAGACAGCGGTTTAACAGGCCATATCTTCATCTCCTTTTGGGGACAAAATTTGTTAGTGTGGGAAATATTGTTAAAATGTTCTGCATGAATTTATTGCTATTTTGCTCACAAAAAGAAAACAATTTTGAAATATGTTTGATCGAATAAAACATTCTATTCATCAAGGGATATATATAGATTTAAAAAATGTTATCAAGACATCATTCTTATGTATAACTTTTCATTAATTTATCTAGGTATGACAGATCAAGCTTGTTAGTGTTGGGAACTGTTGGGGAACCAATCAATCCAGAAGCATGGCTATGGTACTACAATGTGGTTGGAGAAGGAAAATGTTGCATTGTTGACACCTTCTGGCAGACAGAGACAGTAAGTACAATAATATCTTTTAAAAAAGTCTTTCTTGCAGCGCCGCAACTAGAATTAGTTTTGTTTTTTACATAGAATGGTCTGGTAAATATTTTAAGCGCTGGGAATGCTTAAAATTACTTAAGAATAATTCACCTTTAAAAACTACAAATTAGATTTTAACAGATATTTCTCTTGAATTTTTTTTGGATTTAACGTGTATAACATTGTTTCATATATAGAATAAATCTTTTGAAAAAGTTTACGTGTGATTTTTTAAAAAAAATTATCAATTAATGCATATTGCAATTTTGGATTTTTTTTTTTTTTTTTTTGGTGTGGTAATTACCAGCAGCCTAAAAATTTTCATTAAAAATTCATCATTCTTTTATTATAAAGGTCTCATAAGGTCATTTCAAGATTACTCAGGACTGATCAAAATACTTTTTTATTTCTTGTATTGAGATTATTCAATTAATTACATTTAATTACATGCTACACGAAATGTTACTGATGGAATACGCAATTATTGAACAAAATAATTATATTGATTGATTAGAAAAAAGGTAAGTAAGACGAATAAAATGACATCGGCAGAATGATTAAAGAAACTGACTAAAGTTGCTTAGAATTGGTAGCTCATCCTATATTAGGGACCTCTGCACCTTCGATAATTCGATAATATTTATATTTATAAAATTTTTGTCAATTTTTCTAAATTTTTAATGAAATCAGTTATACTAGTTTTGGATATTAATTAAAAAAAGAATTTTGTTTTAAAGCTCCATTTAACTGTGAGTTCTGTGTTTAGGGTGGGCATATGATTACTGGACTTGCAGGTGTAACTCCAATGAAACCAGGATCAGCAGTAAGTATGAAGCACAATGTTATATCTAGCATAAGAAGACATGATATTTTCATTTTTTTTTTTTTTTTTTAAATTTGAAAATTTATTCAAAATATGGTGCAAATTCTCAATTTGCACCATATTTCTATGTGCAAATTTGAAATAGCATTTAAATCTTCAAAAAGAAACAAGCTGCTGGTGTTGATGACATAAATGGTAACCTTGTAATTGAAAATTATAATACGATTAAAAATCCTTTATTTGAACTTAAATTGGCGAAGGTAACACCAATTTTTGAAACTGGCTCAACTGTTGAACTTGGCAACTATAGGCCAGTGTTTGTTTTGGCTTTTTTCTCAAATGTGTTAGAAAAATATTGCAACATGGTTTTAAGGTAAACAAGTTGTCCTTAAACATAATACTTAACTTTCTCAAAACAAAAGAAATAAAATTAAACTTAATGAATATTTTTAAAATATTCTGTAAGGTGATTTTAATTTTTGGTTTAATTTAAATCTTTGGCTTAGTGCTTGTGGCAATCTCTTCTGAATTCTTGTATTTTAAGAGGGAAATAATCCTCATTTCAATAGATAAAGACAAGATGTGCAACGTTTTAAGCAAAGTAAAAACTTTTGTGAGAGGCTTATGCACTCAAGTGGGATCCTATACCTCTTTTAGAGAGGTCTTTATGGAATATCAGCTTCTTGTGTGGCTATAAATTAATGTTTTAATTTGATAAAAATTTATAAATGTTTTTTAAAAAAAAGTTTTCTTATTTTCCATGAGTTTCAAAGATTTTCGTTTTTGAAATAGATTTAACTGATGAATGAATTATCAAAAAAATGCCATTTTACCACTAGATTAGAAACCCCTCGCTGTATTATTAGCTCTAGCTTTGAATTTTATATTAGTTGTTTTATGGTAATTTTGTAACCTGTGATCTGTATATTATACTAAAAATTTCTTATAGAAATAATGTTCAGTTGTTATAGACTGTTCCTCGTATAAATTTTAAAAGGGCCTCTATTCTCTATTACTGCTTCAAGCAACTTTGATTTTTTGGCCAAAAAGGAATAAATTTTAACTTGCTTTTATCAAGTTTTTGATATCCAGAGTTAAATTTTGATTTAATACTTAACAAACCACTTAACTTAGGTTTTGCTATTTTAAAACGAAGGTTTTAAAAATTACCTTGTATGCATATTTGCATTGAAGACCATGTGTAAATGCTGCAGATGACTCATAAGATGCTATTTTGGGTTCACATTTACGGTTTGAAATAAACACATTCTTAAAATTGTTTGAGCTAATAACTGCAACCAGGTGTCTGTTCATCACTAATGATATATTTTAACCAGATATTTTGAAAATAATCTGTCTACGTTTGTATTTTGTAAATACGCAGGTTTCATTATAATCAATGATTAAAAACGTCTATCCAACATATGTATTCTCAGTATTTCTTCATATCTCTTATTTCATGATATTTTCGACTCTTGGCAAAGCCAACAGTCGTATGAATTACACGTGTTTGTCCATTTATCCATTTTTCTCCAAAACCAATTATATTTTTTTTTCTGAAATTTTGTTTAAGCTGTAAGATCATAAGGGAAACAAGTTTGACCTGAATATACCCAAATATGGAAATTTTAAGTTTTTAAATTTAAATTTTGAAAATTTTCTCTGAATTCCTTCATAACTTTTTTTGAAATGTTTCTGAAAACAAAACCCTCACATAATGGTATGAGTAGTCAAAAAAAAAAAAAAAAATTTTTTTTAAGAAATTTTTAGTAGATGGTAATTCTATGATATATAAAACATAAAAATTAAGAAACAAATCAAGTGCAATTTTCTGTTATAACGTAGCATGTTTATAGAAAATTAAATGTGAGTTTGAAACAAGGAAGAAATGTGTCTTGTGTTCTGGTTTTTGATCACATATCTCTTTCTTAAAGAAAGTATAGTCCAAATCAATGGCTCTAAAGCTTAAAGCAATAAATGTGAAAAAACATAATTGAATTTCATTTAGAAATTATATGCAAATTTTGTAGAAAAATTGAAACGCATGATTTTAAACAAAAATTTTTTACAATACATAACATCCATAAAACTAACATTTAAAGAAAAAATTAATTGAAGTAGTGTTAAGACCGAAACTACCTAATAATAAGCTCAGGCAGGTGATTGCCTCTGTTTTTTAAGCTCACACAAAATAAATATAAATTAAAAAACTATTTCAAAAAAATTTTTTAAATTCTGTTTTTTGGACAAAATGATTATGATTTTGGTGCAGGAGACTGGGCCAAACAACATTTTCAAAAAGGCCAAAATACATAAGTAATCATAAAAATATAAATAAACAAATTTTTTTTTGGCTTTTTATCAAAAAGTTATTCTCCAATTGGTGACCAATTGATTTAAATGATATCAGGAGATATGTATTCTTTTACTTTTATTTGGAAGTCGACATACAAGTTATACTGTAAATTCTCTATTTGAAAAACCTAGTATAAATCAGGTTTTAATGTACAACCATTCAAGTTCATTGATAAGTTTCAGTACACATTTTGTTGATAATAAGGTGGCATGTTGAATCCACTGAAATTTTGACGAAAGAGGATATTGCACATATTTGAAAAATATGGGGTGTGTTATGCCAAAAAAGCAAGTTGTGCTAGTTTAAGGGCAGACAACCCAAAGAGATTGACCAGTCATCACTTTCCGAACTATGTACCAGAAACTGATTTGAAAAAAATCCTTCTAGAAGATGTTATCTGTGCCTACCAAGGTAAACGTCAAGTCACAGTTTATATGCATTGAATGTGATGTGATTGCTTTAAAAATCATCCCGCTTTAAGCGTCTTCTAATATTCTAATTTTTTATATTTCTTAAGAAAATATTTTTATGAGTATATTTAATGACTATATATTGTTCATAAACTCAAAACTCAAGTGTTTTTTGAAAATAATAAAATTAAAAAAATTTTTTTTTCAAATCATTGGACATTTAAGACCCACCACCTTAAAACTTACTGAACATTAAGCACCCACAGCTCAAAAAAATAATGGTCTGTTAAAGAATTAAAAGCTATTATCTTGATATTTTTTGGCTATCTAAAATGATTTACTTTTATGCACTTACAGTCTTGGACAAAATATCACAAGAATTTTTCTGGAATATTCCCTTCCCATTTTGTTCAGTATAGCTTGATCCAGGTAAACGAAGTAAAATTTTCATTTTTTGCATTTTTCTTGAGATATATTCATTTTTTTTTTTTTTTTCTTTTTTTTTACTTATTTTTATATGAAATTAGGAATTAATGAGACAAATGATATAACAATGATGGATTTTTAAAGAAAATTTCTTGTTAATTCAATTTTGGGGTAAATGAGGCGAAGAATTTTTATCTTATTATTTTCTTTAGTTTTTAATTAGCATGGGTAACTCAAGCTGCTTGTTAGCTTGGTAGTTTGGATTTTTTGTGAAAACGATTTTCATTGACAAGTTTTTGCTTTACATAGGTAAAAACAGCTCTAAAATCTAGAATGGCTAGACATCAGTTCATTAAGTTTTTTTCCGCATATTTTTTTTGTATTCATTTTTGTTTAGCCTGCTACCAATTAGCTCGCTTGAACCATTATTTATTTGTTTTTTAAATAAAAATGCAAAATTTTTGTATTTATTTTGTAATGCTTATAATGTATATTTGTTTTTCAAATCTTATGTTATTATTATTTAGAGTCTTCCATTCTTTGGTGCAGTTCCAGCAATTCTTGATGAAGAAGGAAAAGAAAACAGTGAAATTGTGGATCAAGGCTATTTAGTAAGTAATAATTAGGTGTGGAATTTGCTGATGAGATTCAGGTTTGTAAATTTTGAACTCATTTATGTTGTTCTTTTTAAAACTTACTATTCTAATATTTTTTTATGAAAGTATTTCCATAGAAAACTTTAAAACTTGACTAGCCCTGACATCAATTTAATATGAATTTATATTGCCTATGGAAGGAAAAATATATCATAGTAAGTGAAGAGTTATAACTTCAGCCAGTATAGTGGAGAAATTCTGAGTTGAGCTAAAAAAAGTATATATTTATCCACTAAAATTTTCTCTACAAGCAATAAGGCTGATCTTGTTAAAATTTTGTGACTTTAGATAATAAATATAATTTTTTTTATAGGTGTTCAAACAGCCATGGCCTGGTATGATGCGTACTCTATACAATAATCATGCTCGCTTTGAAAGTGCTTATTTCAAACGCTTTCCTGGATATTACTGTGCAGGTGATGGTAAGTAAAATAGGGTTTTCTATTAAATAAAGGTACTTTTGAAATGGAAGCGCCTGAAAAATTTGATCTGAAGTTGGAGTAAACAAAACCTTTTATCTTTTGGCTTCTACTTTACATGCTTCATCACAAACGTTTGTCTGCCTGAGAAAAAATTTAGTTTTGAAAAGCAAAAGGAAACTTCTAAGTAAGTAAGTAAGTATCTTTTGTGCCAAACAAATATACAGTAAGCAATTAAACACGGAAAAAATAAAAACTATGATAAAAACGAAAGTTGGCAAGAATAAGCACAAAAATTGTCTGTCAAAACAA
>JAUZNK010095012.1:0-12248 GCA_035046665.1 Euphysa ruthae
CATATATATATATATATATATTCAAAAGCATTTTCTCTGAAGTTTACAATTATCTAAATAAGAAAAATATTTTCTAGATTAAATGCAGCAACCCTGTTTAGATATTTAAATTAGAGAAGAAAGGTGCTTACAGCCCGCTATACACATAGGGACATGATTTTTTGGTCTGGTCACAAAATTCTCATGTTCTATTTATTTCAGCTGCTTTGACGGGGATGGTGTTTCGGAATATGTGTGACTAACTACATAAAAAAGCATGAAATAAATGCCCATCCAAATACAACTGGATTTAAAATTGTAACGGGCATATTAATTAGAAAGATTTCAAAATTTTTTTAGCAAAACTGGTTGCCCATGAATTAAAACTGAACCTTAATTTTTATTAATAAATTTTAAAACAAAAACGTTTATAAATATGGGTGATTCAATTAGCCAATTCTGCACCGTTTTTTTGTCTTGAAACAGACTGTTCTATTCACATGTAAATGTTCTGATTTCCTGACTTTGCATGGCTTTAGTTAAGTGATAAATAATTCTTTATACATGCAATCAGCTTTAGAATTATTTTTGAAGAGATAATTTTGGATTTGATACGATTTCTAAACCCTAGCCACAAGTTACAAGGGGGTAGGCGGCTAAAACTTTCATCAATTTATTCATGATTTGAGTCGCAAAATTATAAAAATATTTAAAAGCATTTAAATATACAATATAATATGATATAATTATAAAAAAATAAATAAATTTATAAATTTATTTGATGAGCTATAATTTACTCTCCACTAATTAATTGTATAAGTATTAATATAGTCCATACGTCAAAACATATTTTCTTGAGGAGTAGTATGTTTTGTATGCGAAAAAAAATACTGGTGTACGATTTTTAAAAATCGAGTACGATACCATATTTCCACAATTCCTCGATTTTATCAAAATTTACAACCTTACTTGTGTCTTTAAGGGGTGTTTAATTTAAGTATATGATTTGTTAAAGTGCCTTTTTTCATATTGTTTTTCTTTTTTTTTTACAAAAGTATTGTACCACTGTACAGATTGTATAGATTCGACCCTAAACACTAGTACTGACCCGCAATTCAAACGCTATATTTCTCAGTCTTAACTTTTGGTTGTCTGCCATAGCCGAAATATTTTAGATCAAATATTACACACATTTATTCAAAACAAAATTTTAATCAACCATGAATAATTTTTTAGATAAATTAAACATTTAGCTGAAAGGTTAACAGAGTACTCAAAATATTTGGCAAAAATATCAACTGTTGTATATCAATATAACTTTAAAAACCAGTTTTATAACTTCTATTATATTATAATTGCACTTCCAACTATTCCTAACAATAGCAATGGACAACATAAGCCCAAACTGAAAACAAAATTACAGTTTTTTTTATCACTTTGGCATGTATTACATTTTAGCTTGTTTAAAACCCACAACAAAATAACCTTTTTTAATGTCTTGAACAACATTTTTTTGATTTCATAAAATTTTGATTTGAAACACACTTCTTCTGCATTTTGTAAGTAAATCACACTGCTTAGAAATGAAAAACAATTTTAAATAATAAGATGGACGATGGAAAGAAAAACAATTGAACTACAATGAAATTTAAAATAAACCTGTGGACAAGAATGAAATCAGGTAGAGAGAACGGCTGTCTGACCAAACCCGTGAATCCATCTGAAAATATAGCTTAAGGTTATTTGTTGGCCCCCACGTTAAATACATAAAAATGAAAAAAACAATGAATGGAGGGCCAGTATATTATACATCAAAATATAATTATATAAAAATAACAAAGTGATTTTATTGAAGTTTTTGTGGCTTGCATTGTTTTTTCTTTTGCGGTTTGTCATTTAAATCAATTTTTGTTTTTGTTTAGTACTAAAATAATTTAAAAACGGGCGTTTCACCATTTTGTTGTTTATCTTCCATTTACTTTGATTTTAATAACAAGTTTCTTCCCATAAACTATAATTATTGCTCCACCGCGGACACTTTAACGTGACGTGATTCAACATATTGGTTGCATATAATACAGAATGTAGACAGTCTTATCTCTGGATTCGGTAAACTACACAACAAGAGTATAAATGGTAGATTTAACGCCTTGTAGGTTTTAACAAACGTTAACAAAAATTATTTTACAAGCTTACATCTACATAAAATTACAAGTTAAAAAATTATGTGTGTTTGAAGTCGTACTCCACAAAGAAAACCAGTGTACAGCAGCAAAAATATGCTGTATGATCATATGCTCGTACGCCTATTTTTTGAGCCCTATAAGTCCATTTTGCACATATTGTTACATAAAAATCTATTTTGAAGAACCAAAAAAACATGTCCCTCGTGTAAAGAAAACTGACCTGTTATTTTTGGGATTAATACCTTCTCTATTATATTTGGTAACAACATTAAATCTTTGTCTTTTAAGTCAGGTAATTCTTTATCTATATGACCATACATAGCTAGTATTTGATACCATTCCATTTCTTCAAAATCTTGGACGTTCATCATCTGAAAATATTTACCCAAATTTTATGTAAAATTAGCACATTGAATGCACCCATCACGATTACAATAGCCTAGATTATTAAGTTTCTCCCAGTATCCAATTGGGATTACACCCCGTAACACCTCATAAATTTTCATAAAAGCATCTTGAATAAGCTACCTTTCTTGACTAAATCACAAATTTGTAGTATAATACTGCATAACTAATAATTAAGCATTTTTTATAATTTCCTCTGAAATTCAAGCTATAGAATTCTCAATATCTCAATAAAGGTACCCTCTAAAAAAACCCCTAAGGTTTTTTAAAACATTAAAAAAAAAAAAAAAAAAACCAGGCGGTTATTCAAGCAAATATGGTATTGATGCTAAAATTTATAGGTATCCCATACACATGGTTATCATTGGTTAGATTTACTTTTTAAAATCAAAAAAAAAAAAAAAAAAAAAAAAAAAAAAAACCGATTAAGTATTTTTGAATGAATTAACATATTTACAAAATTATTTACAAAAATTTTAATATTGATCAACATATTTACAAAAATTGTAATATTGATTAACATATTTACACACACTGTAATATTGATTTTATACAAAATGATTAGAGAAAAAATTAAGCAGCTAGTCTTTAGTAGAAAAACTGTCTGCTAATGACATAGTTTATGTATCTTACCTCTAATGGGCGCCAGTTAAGTAACTGGACAGTAATAAAAGGAGTAAATAGTTTTGGTAAACAAACACTTAAATAAGCATCCTTATAAGATTCTGTGAAACCAAACTTCCACTGTTCAAAGCGAGACATAATATCACGAATCGATGTGAAGTCTGAAACCACATCTTCGAAGATCGACTCAGCTTCTTTTAGAATTTTCCCTGAAAGCATCAAAATTTTATAGTTCCCTCTTAACTCCTTCTTGTTCTAAATCATTGAGTTTATCTATATAATTTGGCAGGTATATCCAAAGAAAGGTTACTCTTAAATACACTTACATATACAAAAGCAATTTTATTAACCCGAGACAATTGTAGAAATGTCAACTCTAGGTTTGAAATGACCATAATTTGGCATGCTCAGGCTATGTACGTAAAACAAATATTTAAAATTGGTTTTTGTAACACCATCAACTAAACCTTTATTAAATTTTCAGTTCTCCCAAGAACCGTTTTTTGTGAAGTTCTGAAACTTTTATTTTTTTTAATATTCCAAAAATTTTAGAGGCAAAGAGAATTACTGTTCTGTTTAGCATCAACAAAATCATCAGATAATCTTAAAATCTAATGATAAATAAGCATATATTCCAAATTGATTTTTGAGACAAAAATAGCTATTTGCTTTTTTAGTTTCTGAAGATAAATAATTATAAGGATTTATTGATATTGATAAAAGATTATA
Source organism: Euphysa ruthae (assembly GCA_035046665.1). NCBI lineage: Eukaryota > Metazoa > Cnidaria > Hydrozoa > Anthoathecata > Corymorphidae > Euphysa > Euphysa ruthae. Next base: position 3,924 of record JAUZNK010095012.1, read on the forward strand.
ATTATTGTTTACTCAGTTGTTTAAATTCTGTTTAAGTTTATGTTTAGTAAACTTAAGTTCAGATAATGTAAAATTCTACCTTGTTCCGCTAGGAAACGTAAGCTATCACTTGATTGAAGTTCATCATCACTAGACATGCCATCATAATGAGGTTCTGCTCTTCTTTTAAGGTGACGCCTTTGCCGCCTTGCTTCACGCTCTGCAATGCGTCGATTTTTCAGATTTGCAATTCGATCATTATCTAAATTAAAATAAATAAATTTACTTAGGAGAATTTTTATTCAATTGAATGGTACATTCAACAAATCTTACAGAAAAAGAGAGTTTTTATTCAATGGTACATACAACATATGTTACCGAAACCGAGAGAAATTTTTATTCAAATGAATTGTACATACAGCAAACATATGTTACAGAACAGAGAGAAATTTTTATTCAGTTGAAAGGTACATACAACATGTATTACAGAAGCAGAGAGAAATTTTTATTCAATAGAATGGTGCATACAGTTAGATTTTGAATCACACTCAGGAACTAAATTCAGAATTCTATTAAGAGCAAATGCACCAGCGACTTGACTGACATGAAACCACGAGGTCTTAAATTTTGCTCAATTTTTACCCATTGTGATTTTACCTAATTTTTTTATTCAAATTCTGGTTTGGACTTTATAGCACCTTAAATGAAAGCAGATAAGGAACTTTCAGACAAGCCTTTAAAGGTTCATAATTTCCAAATAATGGATCTAAATCATATAAAATTAGATTAAGACATGGAGTATGCTTAAAAGCAGCTAAAAATTTTTGGAAAAACTCTATAAATTCCAAAAATAAAATAAAGTGGCACTAATCTTACAAATGAACAACCAGTTTTAACATAGTGTAAAAATCTATCAAAAAAGTCTTGTAATGGAAGTTATATATTTCTTGTTTTCTATTTTTTCTTAATCAAACTTCTATCATTCTATTTTCTGGTAAAAAATTAAGTGTTGCACAACAACACAATCATTAATGGCAAACTTTCAAACAAACAATAGCATATTCGATGGCTGAGCCGGACTGGATATGATGGCGTAGAACAAATAAAAATATTTTTATGCTGACATCCATAGAGTTCAAGTTCTAGGAAACTTTTTATAAGTTTTGCTAGAGCAGGATAGTATATGCAACGTGCTTAGTAAATATTACTGTTTTCCAAAATCAGTTTCTGTATAGCTTCGCTATATAGAAATGGTCATGCAAAGTGCACAAAAGAATTATTGATATAGCATGTATTTTTATCATATATTAACATAATCTTAATCAATGGTTAATTGCAATTGATTACAAAATGAAATACAGGTAGACGGTAGATAAAATATTATTTATCAATATTCTAAAAGACATGCTGGTTTGCAAACAAGTTATTAAAATATCTGAGAAAACTTTTTGGGGATTTTGAAGAAAAAAATTAATCAAACAAGTAAATTTTGTTTTAAAGAATGCAAAATTACAGATGCTTATTAATGTGTGTAACAGTGCACAGCTGTTTTTCTAATAAACTAACTTGGAAATACTGGGAATATTTTTAAACTTTCTTTAGCTGAGTAAATTTTTTGAAGGAGACTACTAGAATCATATATACGTAATTAAAATACATGTCACACATTATTATAACCTACCGATGTTACTCGCTTTCCCAAGAACTTCTTGCATTTCGTCTTTTACATCATTTTGTCGCCTTGTAATTAACTTCTCAGATTGCTTTTGTAATGTTTCATGCATCTTTTTCTCCAAATCATTGATTTTCTTCACCTGAGAAAAAAATGGAATAAAATCAATGCAGTAATTTAAATTTCTAAAATAACCCATTAAATAACTTGATAAGAAATTTGACGAGAAATTTTTCTTTTGTATCTCTAAAATTCTTCATTTCTCAAGATAAACCTCAGTAATGAGCAATCCCTAAGCTTGACCAAATTCAGAGTTATTTTTCTATCAAAAGAGAAGATCATTAATTGAAGTTACAGAATATGTGCCGATTATTTTTATTCAGATGTTTTATAATTTTCAAATATTGTGTACAGACTTGAAAATTCATGAACCCGAAAGGTTTCTGAATGAGTCTACTAAAACTAAGTAAAAAATTTTGCAAAATTTAATTGATTATAGACTTACGGTCCTCGCAACTAAGGAAAATGTGCCTCGGCAAAAGATTGACGAGGCATATGCATATCACCTCAATAAAAACAGTACATCGGAAATTATTTATTGATTTTTCTTAACTCTTAAATGCACAAATATTATTTCCTTTTTTGGAAAATCGTGCACTCCTGCACACCCGTCAAAGCTTTGACTTTGACTTTCATCTTTAATGTATTAAAAAAACTTTTGCTTGTATATGCTAAATATCTTCATCATTTAAAGTCAACATTTGTTAATGTTTTTATTTATACTTTTGAATGAAATGTACTTGCATTGTTAAATTTTATGTCAGCCATCCTTATGTGCAAAAGATAATGTTTATTTTTATTGGCAGAAAAACATAGATTTCTGAATAAAACACTCTTCTTCCTATTTATAACTGTTTTTTTACTTATATATATATATATATATTTTCGTAATTTGTTTCTCCTGTAAATATTGACAAAGCTAAAAGTTTAAATATGTACTTTTTTTTATACAGTTAGTTTTAAAGACCATAATTATTTTTAAAAACTTTAACATCAGTTCTATTTCTCCAGGTTGATTTTGTTTGCTATGTTTATGTTTAATGCAAACAATAGAACAAATCACGTGTGCGGGAGAGAAACAATTTTTGATTACTATGGAAACAATTTCTCTAGAGATTATTTCTTGTAAAGCTAACAAAAAAAAGCTGGTACATGATTATACATGATTGTTGTATGCTGCAAATGATGCATGTTTTTTTTTTTTTAAATCAAATTAAAAGAAGGAATATCCTTTTTTAAAACTGTAAGCTTTTTCTTGATACTCATAAACATTTTTTTAATTTTAAAATTATGATTAAGATTTTAAAGGCGTTTTGAGTCGTGAAACATTTCTTTCAGATTTACATTAAATAATTTTATATTTAACTGAGTAAGAATAAATGAATGTTTCGTTTAAGAAGTTAGGATTATGTTTAAAAAAGAATACTATAGAAAAGAAATATTCTTTACAGTATTTTTATCGGGAAATCTACATAATTGCAATCGACACAATTATCAAAGAATTAACATTATCAGTGAGTCTCGAGTCTCCAAGAAAGCTTAAAGTCTTGAGCAGACTAAGGTATTAGAAACAATTAAAGCTGAATAATTAAATCAAACACTAAACTGTTAAGAAGTTCTGGTTCTCTGAAGAGGTACTAAAAACACTAATCTCTTCAATTTTCAATAAAAAAAATCTATCATTTTCATGTAACTTATTCTTTGACTATTATTCTTTTAGCTTAGCATAACTCAGTGTTCCAGACCTAGACTTGAGATATTAAATTAATTATAGAGTTAACTTTTAATTTTAGTTGTGTGATAAAAATAAATTAATATAAAAAAAAGAAACTTGACTTATGATGATTTATGAACATTTTGACACCCTTCCTTTTGAAAAAAATAAAAAAAATAATTGAACCAAATAATAAAACCCAATACAGTTTTAAATATTCATAACTTAAAAGGTCTAAAGTTTACGTCTTAATACTTAAAACTACTGGGCCTTTAAACCTATTCATTATATTACATACATATTATTATACATATATTACATAGTATTTCAGAGGGTCCCCACAGGTTTGGTTCCGGTGTACTTAGAGCTCACATTTGAACATACAGTAAAAAAAAATCATTTGTTCCGAGGTGGGTTCGAACCCACAGCTCTAGGATCTGGAGACCAATGCCTTATCCGCTCAGCCAGAACCTTGCAGAACACTTAGTGACAGCGTAATTGGTAAATAATACCAGAGCATTCATACTCAAATTATATAACTTTTTATCTAAAAGAGTCAGAAAGATTTGATATCCTCCCCTTAGGCAAGGCAAATTTGATTTGTTGTTTTATGACTTTTTTTTTGCTGTTCACATTAGAGTCAGAACTATCAATTGAAACAAAAAAAATAAATAAATAAATAACACTATATGGTGTGGAAGTTTAAGCTGATCTCTTAAACCTATCTTTCGAAATAAGATCATTATAAAATAATAGTTTAATTCTTTTTTTTTTTTTTAAATCACACATTTACTATCATACATAAAAATAAATTTGTTAAAAATAGATTAATTCCCCTGAAAATCAACATCAGTGTCAGTTAGATTTTGATGCTATAAAAACTGGATCTGACTTTGCACAGATATTTTCATATGTACCTTTAGATACATTTTTTAAAACTGCTAGAGTTAATTTTCTCAAGACATAGCTGACTATAGCAGGTCGAATTTCTTTTTTATCCACATCTTTTTTCTCTGCTAAGTTTTCTTTTATCGCAAATGAAATTAAGTAGTTTTTGTCACATGACCTAAAAAATTTAATATATTCAAATTCTATGATTACGAATATAGTGACTTTAGTCTATGGAAACTATGGCAACTATAAAAAATCCATCCAGAACCATCGGTGTGGCATTTTTTGAACGTATTTCAACTTTGCTATTGAAGACAATTACAAATTTCTGAAATTTTTTACCACAAGGCATAACTTGGTAACTCTTCTGTCGCGATATTATTTCTTTTCTTGACCAATGGGTAAACAACGGATAAGTCAACCAACTATTTGTCTACTGGTTTTCACTTTCATTTAATTTTATTGATTTATCTTCATTCTTAAAATACATAATTTTTTTTTTGAATAATGTTTTTGTATGTAGCTTTCATCAATCAAACTAAAGTTAAAGGTTTCTACGCAGCTTTACTATTTTTTTAATGAAAACGTAATTAAAATGAAGTCATTCAATAGTTTTCTCATGTAAAAATTTCGATCTTGTTTGAACCTAAAAAATTCTTCTTATATAAAATACACAGGTTTCAACTGAGATACTTTCAATATTTTCTTTCAATCTGATAAACCTTTCATGATTTATATTTTATATTTATATTTTTTTTACATGTCAGTGAATAAAGGTGTAAAATGATGCACATAAAAAATCAAAGAGTGTGTGTGGGAATTCAGAAAATCATCTAAAAGTCAACCAAATAATGATGTAAAACAAAAATTATCGGTTGAGATTTAAATTCAATATATGTTTACTTTTATGTAATACAATAAAATATTATATTTCATCAACAGCAACAACCATCAGCATTTTCTTTTTTTAACTGGTTTTTACACAGAAAAAATCAAGTATATTATATAACTTTAACTATAAAGTTTTCTAAAAAAACTCAGGGTTTATATTTAAAATACATTGAAATGAAAGAATTTTGGCACTCACAAAGGAGTGGTGCCAATATTTTACTTGCCTGCTAAAAGTTTCAATTGCCAGGTTTATAATATTTAGGTTATAATTCTTTTATCATGGAAAAAGATAGTGGCTGAATTAATGCCCATATCTTGTGTAAAATCAAAATACCAGATAAAAATAGTTTTTTTGGCACGCAAAAATACTTAAACATAATTATAGCTTAAAAATAAACTTTGAGTTATTATCTAAAAAAATTTTGGTGATCAATAAAAAAGTTTGTGATCTTGATGTGTTAGGTTTTGTCTGAAATAAATCTATTTGAGTTTAGGCTTTTCATGAAAACCACAAAATTAACATTTATTTCAAGGTTTTTGGAACCATTAAAAAAAATAATTGGCCTGAGTAGATCTGGAGTCTTGAGTAGAAATGCAGGTACACAGAGACACTGCTCACCTTGTTTGGCCATTTTTGATTTTAGACAAGTGGTGGCCATTTTTGAATATATCATAGCAAAGTTTCAAGCTAAAAGCTTCCAAAGGAAAAAGTTAAACCTTTGTTTGCTTTAATTTTTTTTTTTTTTCTTATACATTTTATTTTATTATTTTATTTTTACTAATTATAAAACAATAATTAAAAAACCTCAAAATTCACAGCTATAATAAGAGATTGCAGACCTAATTATCAATGCTTTGTGCTGGCAAAAATATTGCCTGAACGGCTGATTTTTTTCTTACACACTGGAAACGTGTTCGCAGTCTCAGAAAATAAACCAAACTCGTTTCGCATGGTGCTGATAGCATAAATTTCAGCTAACAACCAAAATCTGAAATTTGCGAATGATGATATTCACAAATATTAATCCTTTTGGGAATTTGGTTTAGCTGATTCTGAAATAACTTCAAAACTCTTAGAAAAATTAAAAATAAAAATAAAAAAAAAGCATCAACACCAACCTTTGTATTAAGACATTCAATGAGGTCTCTAAGAAATCCTCTTATATCTTGAAAAAATGTGAATCTTTCAGAAACTTCCACTGATTTCTTCTCCAGTTCAACTATGTTATTACTGGATGATTTCAAATCAAAAATCACCTTTGTATGTTCCTGCTCATGTATATGATGCAATTCTCTCTTAGTTTTTAGCTCTTCACACAAACGTTGTGCAACAATGTCAACTGAATAATTTTGAGTGTCAGTAACAGGAACTTGGTACAATTGTGAATACTGTGGAGCAGTATATACAATAGATGCAGGAATATTTGAATTTGCTTGCATCGACGATATAGCATATTGAGCAACATACGAATTTGGATCTCCTGGTGTTATAGCTAATTTTGGTTTGATAGATTTTTCTGTCTGATTTGTTGGAATATGACTACCTTTTTTAATCTGCTCGTCTTCCCACCTTTGTAATTCTCCATCATGCTCTTCTTTTTTATTTTGTTCATTTTCATTGTCTTGAAACTCTTCCAAAGCTTTAGCAACTTGTTTACGACGTTCAAGTTGTGGATGAGATGCTGCAAGAGATCCTTTCATTTCTATCCGGTCCTCATCACTACTGTCATCTTCCCTTATTAATCGAGACTTTGAGTCCGAAAATCGGCCCGCGTGTTGATTTCTATTTATAGGTATGTAAGCAATTTGGTCTCCAAACTGTCTTGCTTGTTCACGTTTCTTCTTCATTGCATAGATCATAGATGCATCTGGTATTGTACCAGTTGAATTACCTATCCGACCACGAGATAAATCGAATTTATGAGATATGTCAGAATCACCTCTATAATTAGAACAGTCTTCTTCATATTCATCAGAAAATGCCTTTATAATTAGAGAATCATTTGAAATTTCTTTCGTATCTTGATTTAATACTGTAGGCAATTTTGAATTTTCTCTGTCCTTTTTTTTTTTTAATTTTTTCTCTCTTTTGATTACACCTTCAAGGGTAGAACTAGCTTTAGTCTTTTTTATAACAAACTCATCTTCCTTTTCAAGTTCATCACCGAAACTTAACATCGTTTTTTGCTTAGTTTTGTTTACTTGTTGTTTAATCTTGTTAAATGAAACGGGCTTGTTATCGACTGTTGAGCTGTTCTTTAAAGTTAAGTTAACGCTTGTTAAGCTACTCTCTGTAACATTAGCTGCAATATCATTATCTTCATCATCACTATTCGTAGTTACCTTTTTTCGGAAATTTCCACGATTTGTTTTCTTTCGAAATCCGCCTCCAATCATTGCTGATGATAGATATTATTTCTAAAAATAGAAATTAAACTAACAACACTTAAAATAGGTATTCTTACAAGCAACTCTAAGTACTGAAATTACTCTCAAGCAACAATAAATATTTTAGATCTGACTAGACTGCAATACAACACCAAAAAGTTAAGCTAAATTTCATATAAAAAATATTGTTTTTAAATGAACCTTTAATTATTCTTAATATCGGTCAGCTCAAAAAATTGTTTCTCTAGTTTTGTTTATTTGATATCTATGAAATCTTTAGTTTAAAGAAGATCATTTTCTTTTTATCACTTTTTATGTTATGCAAAACAAATTCTAATTAACAATACTGTTGCCAAAGGGGTGTGTTAAAGCAGTCTTTGAAAGGGGTGTGTTAAAGCAGCCTTTGAAATGGGTGTGTTAAAGCAGCCTTTGAAAGGGGTGTGTTAAAGCAGCCTTTGAAAGGGGTGTGTTAAAACAGTCTTTAAAAGGGGTGTGTTAAAGCAGTCTTTGAAACGGGTGTGTTAAAACAGTCTTTGAAAGTCAAATCAAAATTCAGGTCAAAAATTGAATTACAATATCAGAAAATGAAACTTTAAAGAAATAAAACTATTTCAAATGATAACGTCATTTCTAATTAGATAAAGTCAACCTAATTTAATTGTTCACTCTCAGCATTTAACAGCAATAAAAAATGTCTATTTAAGGTGCAAATTTTCTGATACTTTTAATT